>PVLD010003351.1:8448-53359 GCA_004027595.1 Dinomys branickii | reverse complement strand
CATCGACCAAGTCAGCACGCCTGTGACAGATGGAGCCACTGCACCATCACTGCCACCGTGACGGTCACCAGGAGACCAAGGCAGATCCCAGCCCAGGCCAGGGCCACTCCACGGCCACAGATGATAACTGCTGTCCACTATCACAGGGCTCTAAGAGGGCGCTCGGGACTCCCTCGGTCAGGGACATGGAAGCCGCCCCCTCGCTGTCACAGCTCTGCCACAGACAATGCTGGGGCTGGCTGTTACAACCGTCAGTCAGTGGGGTCCCCAGAGACAGGCGGTCACCTCAAAAGGGGAAGAGTGATGAGCGTCTGAGCTTCAGCAAAGCCCCTCAGCCCATCGTCCAAGACTGTGCCGGGGGTGTGGACAGCAAGGCTGGGAGAGCCGGAAATCCTGACCCCGTTCAACAGTCAAAGCCAGGCGTGGTGGTGCCCACCTGTAACCCCAGCACTCAGGAGGCTGAGGCAGGACTACAAGTTTGAGGCCAGCCTGGGCTACGTAGTGAGTTCAAGGCCAGCCTGAACTACAAAGCAAGACCTTGTCTCTAAAAGCCAAAATTGAAATAAAATTTAAAAATAAATAAAATGATTATGTACCCCAAAATGTGAAGGGGCAACACAGTGTCACAACCTTTTGCTTCTCTAAATAAAAGGTCCCTACCACCTATTAACAAGATTGCTCACAAAACGAAATGCATCCCCCCTACAAAGGCGGGAAAAACATGTTCTCACTGAAGGGGCCGCCTTGGGACCGAGGGACACTTGGCATCGTGAGAATCCAGGGCCTAACCGCCCACACCCTGGAGCTGCCGAGTCTCCAGCCACGCTGACCCAAGGACAGAAAACTCTGGATTGTGCCTGGCACACTGCGAACACAGCTGCACACGGGGATTCTGAAGGAACGCTAGTCACCACCTGGGAAGGAATCCAGGGGGTCCACAGGATCACTTCTCTTCCCTCCCAACCCCGGGGCCCCGTCCTACCCAGTGCCTCCTAAGCTTTGACCTCAGGACCCATTCACGCTTGTAAAGGAGCTTTTGTTTATAATAGCTTATCATATGTCACACAAAAGCATGTCGTGAAAAGTGCTATTTTCCAATACAAAACAGTGAGAAGCATGGTGATATTTTAGATTTCTACAACTCTCTTTCATGGCTTGCTAAATTAAGAGAGCTGGGCTTATGCGTCTGCCTCGGTGTTCGTGCTGTTATAACACGGTTTTCTACGTGAAGTAGATGAAGGAGTCCCAGATTCACACAGACATGCGAAGGGAAGCAGAGAACATTGCAGCACTGGTGGTAAATATGGAGAGTTTTCTGTCTTTCTTTGGTTTGGTTTGGTTTGGTTTGGTTTGGTTTGGTTTGGTTTGGTTTGGTTTTGAGCCACAGTCTTGCTATGTAGTCCAGACTGACCTTCAACTCATGGCGATCCTCCTGCCTCAGCCTCCCAAGTGCTGAGATTACAGGCGTGCACCACCACACCTGGCTAGTATGGCTACTGTTCTTGATGCTACTCCAATCCGGGACACGTGGATGGTTAGTCATGAGGCAGAATCTGCAACTATTCAGTAAATACTTTATATCCTGTTCTATGGAACCCGCTGTCTTTGCAGTTATTATACTTGAGCCGCTTTCTTTTTTGGTTGCTTTTCTTTAATTACTAATTTAAACGATTTGGAAAATAGCGGTTCTGAGTTTTGCACACCTGAGAGAACAAGAGCGGGAATGCAAACCACAGCTTCCTACCATCTGGAAAACGCCTTCAACCTCTCAGACCTCTGAACTAGCTCAGGGGCCCCGAGGACCCCGACCACTCTGAGAAGCACTGGTTTAGCCAGGCATGGTGGTGCACGCCTGTAATCCCAGCATGCAGGAGGCTGAGCCAGGAGTATCGTTACGAGTTCGAGAACAGCCTGGGCTGCAAAGTGAGCTCAAAATCAAAAAGAGAGAGAGAGAGAGAGAGAGAGAGCCACTGACTTACATGAAGATGAGCGACCTTCTCTCCACTGAGAATAAGTGCTCGTCCATTCACTGCATAAATGTTCCTCCCGGGCTTCCGCAGACGCCCGCAGCCCCACCTCCCCCCAGCTGGAATTCAGCATCCAACAGCCTGGAGTGCCAAGTGCAGCGAGAGGACTCAGCCCTTCCCAGGCCAGGGCCGGGGGTTCCCTGTGAATGGACGAGCACACGCACACACCTGTGCCAGCTCGTGCAAGCGCCCATGGAAAAAGTGAAGCAAGCACGCCCGGACATTTGCACAGAGGGGATGTGGTTTGCCTGGAAGCTTACACTCAGCCAGCCTGAGATTTGCAAATTAAGGGTTTGACAATAAAATCTGTTTTCTCAATACCAAAATACTTGTGGGCACGGGGCTAGGAGGGACCTGCCCCAGAAACAAGCTCACCAGGGGGGCTCCCATCCTTCCTCTCGGAAACCTCGGAGCTGCCCCCTTTCACCTCCCAGCTTCTCCCCACCCACTTCCCAAAGGCAAAGCAAGCCCCAGGCCCGCAAACCTCGCCCCAAGTCTTGCAAGGAGCCTGTTGGGGGGACAGCAAGGCGAAGCCAGCTCTCCACCCCTTCAAGCCCTAGCCACAGCCTGTCCCAGTTCTTTTTAGGGGCCTGAACTGCAGCCATGTATCGGTGGCGACTGACCAACACATGAGCTGGCTGGGATGTGACTGCTTAGAGAAGAGAGGGACATATATTCCAGGGCAGTGACCACAGCGGCCACCCAAGGTCCAGCCAGCCCTAGGACACAGCCAGCGCGAAGCCCCACAGGGAGCCTCCACACCTGGCTCACACGGGGCCCACCAAGGTTGAAGAAGGAAGTTCCCTCTGCACGACTGGCAGTGCATCCACCGACGGGCTGTTCAGGCCATCACAGCGAAGACGCTGCCCGCTTCCCCTGGACTGAGACCTGGCCACATCCGGGCCTGTCGCCCACAGGAGGGGTGCTTGGCAGCTGCACTCGAGCAAATGAATGCAGAGCTATTTTTATCATTCTGTTCCTGTCTTTACTCCAGGACGCCTGGCACCTGTGCCAGCCAGAGCAGCCGCAAGAGCGGCCTGCAGGCCACCTGCATCAGGAAGCACGGGGACAGGGACAGATTCCGAGGTCCCGCCCCCTTCTTGGGAACCAGTGCTGGGGGCAGGGCTTAGGAGTCCGACTCTTTGGCAAGCTCCCCACAGAATTCTTTGCCAAAACAAGACTTGAAAATCACTGGTAACCTGGGTCTGTATCCACTCACTCACTCATTCACCCTTCCAGCATTTGCTGGGTGTCCCCAGCAGGCACCGCACTGCTCAGGCGCAAAGCCAAAGGTTAAGTGGTGCACGCTCTTACCTCAGCTTTTGGGTCCAAAGGAAGCACAACATGGATGGAAGCGCTAAAGACAGAGCACAAGGTACCCACCACGGGCTCGACAACGGGAGACATCACCTCTGCCAGGGGACACAGGAGAGAGCCCCAGAGCTGGGCCAGCAACGATCACGCCCGACCTAACCACCCCATGCCCTTCCCTTTGACATGGCCAAATCCAAGATGCCGCCCAGCCTGCCTGCACCTAACCCAGCACCCTGGTCACTTCTCACACATACTCAGCACAAGCTGAAAAGCCAGAATGGATTGGGCACTGGGTGGAAACAGGAGTTAGGAAGCCACACCCAGCAGTTTTCTGTGCACCTCGCGGGTAAGGAGCCAGGCTCTGAAGTTGGGCTGACTGGGGTGGATTACCATCTCCTTTCCACTTAGCCTATTTTGTCTGGAAACAGAGACAATGGTTGCATCGAAGGCTAAGCCTGCAGAGGTGTCTAGCTCATCGGGGTGAGCACAGTGTACCATGAAGAAAGTTCGATTTGTTTAGTAATAAAAGGCCTGAGACCCAAGCCCAAGCTCCAACACCAACTAGGTGGGCAAATCCATCCATCCGGGGCTCTGGTTTCTCACCTGCAAAACAAGAAGCTTTCTCCTCAGCTTGGTGCAGGGGAAAACTGGACGCCCACATGCTGGAGACTGATGTTAGACCCTTCTCCATCGCCCTGTACAAAACCAATTCAAAATGACCAGATGCCCAGGTATAAGACCTGACATTTTGAAACTGCTAGAAGAAAACAGAAGGGAAACACTTGAAGCTATATGCACAGACAAAGACTTCCTGAATGGGCCTAGAATAGCACCAGAAACAACAGCAAGAACCCAAATGGGACTGTATCAAATTACAAAGCTTCCATACAGCAGAGGAAACAATCGACAGAGTGAAAAGACAGCCCACACGGGAGGAAATTGTGGCTAGAAACTCTTCCGACAGAGGATTAACATCTAGAATACATAAAGAACGCAGAAAATTTTGATATGAAACAGTGAGTAGCACGTCACTAAATAGGCATACGAGCTGGACGGAACCTCTCAAAACAGGAAGTAGAACCAGCCAGCGAGTGCATGAAAGGTGTTCAACCTCTTCAGACCTCAGGGAAAAGCAAATCAGAACTATGATGCGATTCCACCTCACCCCGGTCAGAAGAGGTGTCCTCAAGAATACAAAAACAAGAACTCCTGGAAAGCAGGGAGCCAGGACTCTTCTACACCGCTGGTGGGAACGTAAACTATTACGGCCGTTACAGAAACCGTATGGAGGGTCTTCAGAAACTCTCTTTTCCGAGCCATCACTGGATCCAGCTATGCCAGTCCTTGGTCCAGTTCCCCCAAATTAAGGTCAGTATAGCAGAGTGATACCTCTGTGCAGGTGTTTCACCGCAGCCAAGCAAGGGGGACAGCAACTGTCAAACGAATAAAGAAAATGTGGTGTAGACACACAGCAGAGCTTTATGCAGCCATAGAGAAGGAAAGGACCGTGCGCGGCGTGGTGGCGCATGCCTGTAATCCCAGCACCGGGGAGACTGAGGCAGGAGGATCATCCTGAGTTTGAGGCCAACCTGGGCTACAAGTGAGCTCAAGGCCAGCCTGAACTGCACAGCAAGACCCTGTTTCAAAAAGACAAAAAAAAAAAGGATCGTGTCATTTGAATGATGCAACTAGAGGCCATCGTGTAAGTGAAATAAGCCAGACTCTGGAAGAAAAGTATTTGGTGGATTCTCTCAAATGAGGGATCAAGAGGGGGGGATTTTCACGAGGAGCTGCGGATGCCCGTGGGTGATTACAGCAGGGCAAAGCTTGGTATCTCTGCCTGCATTTGAGTGTCTTTCTTACTAGGTTTTTTTTTTTTTTTTTTTTTTTTTTTTTTTTTGTGGTACTGGGGATTGAACTCAGAACCCTGCGCTTGCTAGGCAGGCACTTATTCAACTGAGCTATATCCCCAGCCCCTCTTACTAGGTTAAACCCTCAGGTCAGAGCCTGGCGGGCACTGCACACACAGGCATGGGGATCACTGAGAAGAGTCTGTATTCCGAGCTTTGTCGCCCCTAAATTTATCTACGCTGTCTATGCTGTCTGCCGCCCTGCCCGTCCCCAGGCTGAGGGCAGCGAAATAAGAATCATTCACAGGATCTGCCAACAGCCAGCTGCAGCACTGATCCGTCTGATTCGAAGCCCCCGGAGTGATGCCTAGTGGACTCCAGCTGGGCCCCAAACCTCGGATCCCCTCGGATCCCAGGACAAGCACAGCCTACCTGCCACAGCCCGGTGAAGCCACTCCCCCCCAAGGAGGTGCGACCCCCCCATCCCAGGAACCAACATAATGGGGACCCAATTGTCTCCACGGGCACCAGGACCTCACAGAGACACTGACCCGGCAGACTGCAACCAGCCCAGGGTCCCCTGTGCTGGCAGCTCTGCAAATCAGCTCCTGGAACAAGGACAAAGCAGCACGAAGCTTTTTTTTAAGGTTTGTTCTTCGCACCAATTATAAAATCAGGCCTTTTTTTTTTTTAGAGAGAGTATCAGAAAGCTTTTGGAATTACAGTGACTTAGATTTTTTTTTTTTAAAGAAGCAGAGGATCCCGCAACCCTCCCCCTTCCCATTAAAGGGACTTTAGTAAAAATAGAAGAGGGGGTAAATGGAATAGCCACGGGGTCTTCCGAGAGCGCTGACCCTCGGGGCTGACAATTTCTGGGCCAACGAGGCTTTGAAGTTCACGCTTTGAAGTAGTCTGGCGCTTCCTCAACGGGAGGAAGAATGGAGGCTGGGAGATGAGGGGGAGACAGAACAGAAGAGAAAGAGAAGGGCCTCGGCATACAGGCCTCTCATTTCATCCCTTGGCCACGGTAACTCCAAACCAATTCCATTCTTGTTTTCTTGTGTGGAGACAGGGTCTCGCTATGCAGTTCAGGCTGGCCTTGAACTCACTGTGTAGCCCAGGCTGGCTTCAAACTCACAACGATCCTCCTGCCTCAGCCTCCCTAGCGCTGGGATTACAGGCATGCACCATCATGCCCAGCTTCCTATTTGATTCTGTGGATATCTGCAAAATGCGTCTTTACGTACCAAGTGTTCAAGGGGCTTCTGAAAGAACAAAGGCACTGTCATCTTTTGTAAGACTATAATTTCTTTGAAAAGGTAACAACCAGGCATGGCAGCACACCCTTCTAATCCTAGCATTCAGGAGGCTGAGGCAGGAGGACTGCCAAAAGTTTGAAGCCAGCCTGGGATATATAGTGAGACCCTGTCTCAAAAAAACCAAAATAATAATCACAATAACAAGGTAAGTCCGGGAATGGTGGTGCACACCTGTAATCCCAGCACTCAGGAAGCAGAGTGACGAGGATCACTGTGAGTCTGAGGCCAGCCTGGGCTGTGTAGTGAGTTCATGGCAGCATGAACTGCATAGTGAGACCCAGTCTCAAAAAAAAAAGAAAGAAAAAAAGATAAGAAAAAGACACAGCTAGAAAGAGCAAACACGAACCCTGCTGCGAGGAGACGGAAGGCGTCAGACGCTGGCATCTGAAGGGGAGCCTGTGCCCAGTGTCCCGCTGTCTGTCTGGGGGCGGTGTCAGGGAGCCTCGCCCCGACTCCCAAGACTCTGAGAACACAGCTGACCCCTGGCACCACCCTTCGGGCAAGCAGACGGCAACGCTGGCACCCAAGGTCGAGTGGACACATCCCCTGCTCAAACCCTAAGCGACAGGAGGGACTGAGGCATTTCTGAGCAGGGCCGGAGACGGAAACGGGCGGCCGGGACTCAGGACGGCGCGGGCGGAGCGAAGCTTCCACATGGAGGAGCACGGTGCCTCAAGTGTACCTCGCGTGGGCCATCCTAGTTTTAGGCTCTTTGGCCTGTCGTTTGCTCGTTAATGTGTGGGTCTGATCATCAACTCCCTACGGATTTAGAAGACAAAAAATGAATCCGATGCTGGGGGCACTGAGCTGCGCGCGATGAGGCCCAGCGATCAGCCGGCCGCCCTATGTGGCCTGTAGGGAAAGCGTCTACATGTGCAGGGGAGCAGGCGCCGGAAACCAGAGACCCGGGCTGAGCCGAGGTCTTGAGGCCAGAAGAAAACAAGGGACATGATGGACCGGCCCGGGGAGGGCGGTAGGAGGGGTGCGCGCTTCGGAGCAGGGTCTAGACCTGCACGCGGCTTTGGGAAAGTCGCAGAGGGAGAGCAGCCCGCTGTGTGAACACTACCAAAATCTCTGAGACCTAACCAATCTCAGCCCTCCTCCTTCTGCTCCCGCCCCGAACTCTTTTCTGTACTGGGATTGAAACCAGGGTCATTACACCGAGCTCCATCCCCAGCCCTTTCTTTTTCATCCTGAGGCAGGGTCTCACTAAGCTGTGCACGCTAGGCTCGCACTCGAGATCCTCCTGCCTCACCACCCTTGGGCACACACCACTGCGTCCGGCTCTGGGCTCTTCTTTATGTTCCCCTGAAGTGAAGGTCTCACTGGCTCCCCTGTCAGCAAGGGTCAAGTGGCCACCAGGGGCCCCCCGCACCTCCAGGCCTCTGTGCTTCCTGAATGTGCAAAAGCCTGAAAGACACATCCAGGAGCTTCTCTGCAAGAGATAGCGTCCCCTCCCAGCCCCCGGTTGGTGAGGCACACGTCTGATTTCAACACATACCCTTTGATTCTGAAAACCCCTGCAGCTGATGACGCGCTGCACTGCAGAAAACATCAAACACCCGCCAGTAAAACCTTTGAGACGGGGCCTGGGGTGAAGGTTCAGAGTCTCCTTGCCAGTCACACTGACCCTGACCGTCACGCCTGTGCCCCGGCGGCAAACACCAGATTTGCATCTTCCACACCAGCTCTCCCAATGCCCAGCTCAGTCAGGAGGAGACCAGGCTCATGAATGTGCGCCCCGGGCTCAGAAAGGCAGCACTCTGCCTCCAGGTTCACAGGGGAGGTCGGAAGAGAGGCCTGGCTGCTACCCAAATAATGCTGTGTTATAAAATGTACTGAGCTCACTATGTAGTCCACGCTGGCTTGGAACTCACGGCAGTCCTCCTGCCTCAGCCTCCTGAGTGCTGAGATTACCGTGTGCCACCACGCCGGACATGACACATGATTCTACACAAGTAAGACTCTGCATGTACCCCTGCACAAATCAGTGCAGTGTTCCTGGCTGAAATCATTAACACCGCAAAAATAAACTGATATGGGCTGGGGATATAGCTCAGCAGCACAAGTGCCTGCCTAAGGTTCTGAGTTCAATTTCTGGTACCAAGAAAAAATAAAGCAACCAAAAATAAACTGGGAACCCAGCACCCATGAAGATACTGAAGGTCTTCTCACACTTTTAAAGGGCCTCACACGCTTATTTCAAGTTTTTAACATTTAGAGTTTTTTCCTCCATGGTTTTGAAAGTGTTTAATGCGTCTTAGGTACAATGTTGCAGGAACTGCACAACTGTCTTAAATGTAATATCCTAAAGATCTGCAGAGTGCATGCGTCAGCTGGAAATACAAGATGCCCCTTTTAGACTTGTATGGTGGCACATGTCTGTAATCCCAGCAGTCGGGATAATGAGACAAGAGGATCTCTGACAGTTCCAGGCCAGCCTGGGCTACATACCAAGACCCTGCCTCAAGCAATTAAAAAAAAAAGTACACAGAAAACTGTGCTACACACTTTACATACATGTTATCTCTCCACCTTACAGATGAAAAAACTGAGAAGTGCATTTAAAAAAATTCAACTGGAGCTATAAGTCAGTGGTGGAGCTCTTGCCTGGCAGGCATGAAGCTCTGGGTTCAACCCCCAGCACTACTGGGCTAGGTGTGGTGGCACGCACCTGTAACTGCTTGAGAGGGTAAGGCAGGAAGACCATGAGTTCCAGGCCAACCTGGGCTATGTAGTGTGATTCCTGTCACCAAATACAAACTCAAAAGAGCTGGGGATGTAGCTCTGGAAGGAGGCAGCTCATCTTGGTGCACAATTTCAGAAATGTCACTGCTTGCGTGGTCAGCCGCCCTGAGTCAGGAAGCCAGAGAGGCAGGGCCTGGCGGAGGAGAGCTGCTTGCCTCATGGTGCACAGGAAGCAGAGACCAAGGAGGGCCTGATGAATCCTTCCGGGGCACATCCCCTAGGGACTGCCTCTTTCAACCAGACCATGCCTCCTCACAGCAAGTCTGCTACAGCTGCCAACTTCCAGTCCCCTCCTACACACAGGAGGCTGGGACCCTCTTGGATCCGCTGACGGGGAAGGCTGGGGTGGGAACAGGTCCCAGGCATGGGGATCTCGGGGGCAGCTTCTGTTTAACCACAAAAGCCACCGAAAGAAAGGAGGGAATGGAGACCAAACGACCTGAAGACATCAGCGCAGGCCCACCGGAAGAGCCTGCCCCAGCAGCACAGCACCATGAACCCACATCACTGCAGAAAGGGGAGGGCCATTGTCACCAAACCAAAGCCACTCACCACCCACAGCATGGTCTATCCTTTCTCTGTGATCTGACCTGCGTATTTTTCTACTGAGTTGAACGTAGCCTCACCCTCTGCAGTACAGATCCAAGCAAGCATGAGATTCGTTGCTTTATGGGATTTGCTTCCAAACACAGATTAAAGTAGGTGACAAAATCAATATTCACTGAGTGTGGTGGCACACACCTATAATCCCAGCACTCAGGAGGCTGAAGCAGGAGAATTGCCATGAATTTGAGGCCAGCTTGGGCTGCATAAGCCAGTTCAAGGAAATACATAGTGAAACCCTGTCTCAAAAAATAAAATTTTTAAAAAATTTTCATCTGTCTAGCATCTAAAATCATCTTGCAGGAATATGACCTTCACACTTAGAAACCCTGATCAGAAAAAATTCAAGAGAAACAGTTGGCTTGGTTTTGAACTTAACAGTTATACATGAAAACTCCTTCTGTTTTGTGACTTTCAGATGGGCAGGGTGTGGCACTCTATATCAAGGTGCTTCTAGGATGGCTGAAAAACACACTCCCGTACTAAGCACTGTGCCAAGACCCCAGCTGTAATGCTTACTTACAACCACGCACTACTGGTGCTTGGGGAAAAAAATTTTGAGAGAGGTTGGCCTCTGCTCACAGTAATCCTTCTGCCTCAGCCTCCCCAGTGCTGGGATGACATGTGTGCACCACCATGTCTCACACAGTTCCATGCTTGTCACTGTTATGCTGAGTTATGTTATCTGTTCCAAATCTTGCAGGTTTCCTGAAGTAGAAGTTTGGTAAAACAAGCCAGGCATGGCAGCGTGCACCTGTAATCCCAGCACTCAGGAGGCTGAGGCAGGAGGGTCTTTTGGGGTTCAAGACCGGCCTGGGCTGCAAAGTGAGCTCAAGCCCAACCTGAACTGCAAAGCGAGACCCTGTCTCAAAAAGACAAAAACAAAATAAAGTTTGGTAAAACAGATGGGCTCTAATCCTTCTTTTAACTTATCTGCAATTCCAGCGAACCAAGAATTATGCAACCCCGGGACAAGCAAGCCCCTCCACCCCGGGCAATAATAAACACCTGAGCATTGACCACAATCATGTGCCATTCACCCCTGTACAAGTCCTGTCCCCTAACGCTAAATGACCAGATTCCCCTCTGCACTTGAAAATGTCAGAGCCACTTCTAACTGAAGAACATAAAAGACAGTCCTGCCTTTCCAAACAATAATAGTGCATGGGAGTCCTCTCCAATCATCCCACCCAAAAACTTCCCAAACAGGGTAAGACACAGAGCAAACCATCTTAGCAGTGCCATGGTCACATTTAAAATCAGGTCAGGTCACCAGCCATCGACACGTGGGCTCCCACCCTACGTACATGTTGCTGCGGTGAATCAAGCCAGACTCTTAGGGCAGAGGAGCGGGAAGAAGACGCGTTTAACCCAGAGGACTGTTCTTCCACTCTCTGGGTGAGCTTGGACCCCAGACCTAAATCTACCCAGCTAACAAGGAGCTGGGATTCCCTGCAGCTGTTCGCACGGACGTAGAGGAGGTCTGATGTGTCAAAGGTATGCGTAGCCCTGAACTCAATGCACCTCATGCTCTATCAAATACACAGCACCTCCTCAGCACCGGGGAGCAATGGGCACGCTGAAGAAGAGACGCTGTGTGTTCCCCAAGGCCGCGGCTGCGATCACCGTGAGCCCTGCGTCCTAGGATGACGTGAGGAGAGGCGGCTCCCCTGTGATCTGAGGAAACCTCATCCCCCCTCTGCCCTCACTGGACACAAGAACTGCCGCAAATGGGATTCAATTCCATTCCGATCACTGCGTCCTTGCTCACCACCTTGGCACCGTGAAAGGCAACCCTGCTCCAAAACCGAAGTAAGGACGACCCAGCCAGGGTGCCTGTGCCACCACTGGCACTGGCAGGAAGGCGTCAACTAGCAGGGCACCGCTTACCCCCCTCGCCCGGAACTGCCAACGTCTAAAGGTGGTGGACATGGATGGCCTCCTGTGGACCCGGGACAGGTTCAAAGGTCCCTTTGTCTCCGAGGGGAGCTGGCACTCTCCCTGGAGAGTATGCCCGCCCGTGCCAGCATGCCCGGCTCCTTCTCATCTGATCCGTGCAGGAGACCATGGCACATAGAGCTGCTTGCTCTTCCCTTCACCTAAGAGCCACGGGGGAGCAGGAGCAGCAGGAGGACAGGGGCATGGCCAGCACCTCCTGAGGAGGAGGGCCAGGGCCACCTTGAAGCTGGGCCCATCCTGGCTCTGTGCCCCTCTCTGCGGCCCTCTTCCCCAGTTGGATGCAGGTCACACAGTTTCCCAGCATGGCTAGCAACTGGGCTCCCTGCGGGCCGTGCCAACCCTTCGCGTGGACCTGCTGCCAGCAGCCTCCCCGCAGCTGCAGACTGCAAAATGGTCCCTCACTGCTCCTGCCTCAGTCGCCACCCCTCCCAGAGGGGAGGGAGGCACACTGAACAACAGGCTGATTTGCCTTCGATGGCTGTTTCTGAAGCACTTTCTCAATTAGTCTCTCACTTAATCGCCAGCTCCCCAGCACTGTGACAGAGACACCCTTAGGTACAGCTGTCCCTCCCTTCCCACCCCAGCCCAACTGAGATTTGTTTGTGCAGATACCTGGCTGGCTACAGGGGCAATGGAGTTGGCCAGCTCTTCAGCCCATAGATTCCATCAATAATCAATTAATCCAAGCCAGGCATAGTGGCGCATGCCTGCAATCTCAGCACTCGGGAGGCTGAGGCAGGAGGATCTCCGCAAGTTTAAGGCTAGCCTGGGTTACACAGTGAGACCCTGTTTCAAAAAAACCAAAAAATAATTTTTTTAAAAATAATTAACCAATCCAGCCACTGCTAACATTTCTCTAAGCAACAAACGAATAGAGGACAGAGGTCTGTAGGTGTCACACCAGCTCGCCTTCCTAAGCTGAGTGCTCTGGGTTTAACATTAGCACCTTGGTCTTTTGCGAACCAGTTAATTCGTGGGCTGCTCATGCGGAACTGTGTTAGAATTTTCCACACAATTGAGGTCGGGACTTCTGCAGTCACTGGGAACCAAGTCCCCAAAGCTCCCCAGGGTCCAGAAGGTATCTGAGGGCTTCTGCTTCTCCTTTTCTCAGTTCCTCTTCCCCCTCCCCACCCTGATACCCGTTCTGACTCCGATTCCGTGGGCCTCTCCTGCTCCTCCTCACCCCTCGCTCACTCACACAGGAGTCAGAAGAGCGGCTTTGGCTGGGCCCATCTTTAAAATGAAAAGCCTCACCCCGGAGAAAAACTGCCAGTGCTCCAGGGAACTCCACATCTCAGTCCTGCAGTTTGGCTCTGGCTGCCAAGCTGGGCTCAGATCCTTGCTCGGACCCAGCCGGCCAGTGGCACAAAACCACAGCAGCTCCAAGGATGGGGCTCCCTGCTCTTTCTAGCTCCTGCGCAAACATGGCCCTTCTGCTGTCTGTCGGGAACGCTCTCTTGGGGTCTCTGCTGCGAGGAACAAAGGCCAAGCCTGTACTATGCCTGACCTGGGGCCAGGGGGCCAGGAAGTTCTCCACACTGGACGCCATCCTAACCTTCCCCACCACTAGCAGGGCGAGTCCCCAGTGTCCCCCTGGGCCGGGAGAAGGGTCCAGCCAAGGCTCTGGGGCAGGGAAGGGGCTGGCTGTGCCCCTGCAGAGGGACCCCCCCCCCAGGCCTCCTAATCCCCGCTCTGGAGGGAAGAAGAGAGGGCAGAGAAGAAGACTCCCCTTGCTTCCTGCTCCTGTACCCTGCAAGTTTCAGGTCTTCTGAACCGAAACTGAACATCTGCGTGACTCTGCCTTTGTCTCCAGGCAGTTCCCCTCCCACTGCAGGCCGGGAAGACTCCGCAGCTGCTAGATGCCATGAGTCTCCCAGCGCTGGCAAGTCCTGGGAAACAGGCGACACCGGAAAGAGGAGGCCTGGGTCCCGGCCCTGCACCTGGCGTGGAGCAGCCCGGCTCCTCACCTCCATGCAGCAGGCAGGCTGGGCCCGCTTGTGCTGACTGGGAGAGCACGGGCCCTGGGGACCCCAGAGGATGCCCGTGCGTCCCGGCCAGCAGCGTGGCCATCCCAGCGCCCAGGGAGAGGCGCCCACACTGCCAGCCTTGCAGCTTCTGACGTTCTTCCAGCTTTCCCTGCAGTACATTCTGCATTTGGAATTTTTGAAATGAAAGCTTTTCCTTTTTGAAAAATATGACTGACAGGTCCTAATCCTGTTAACACAAAGCCCAGGACAGCAAGGCATCCAACACCAGATTCTGACCTCCCTCAGTGGCCCGGGTTCAAACCCCGGCCTTGCGCGGGCGAACACACAGGCCTATGCATTCCCTGCCCTTGCTCGGCCTCAGGTCCCCTCGAGGCACGCTGGGCCCGGGCAACTCTCAGGACACGCGGGGATCTGAAAGGCTTTGTCACCTGCAACACGCCACACAGACACACCTCAGGCGGGACAGAAGGCTTATTACTTAACGGGCTTTAAAATTCACAGACCAGGGCTGCGGATATAGCTCAGTGGAATAAGCACCTGCAGGGTCCTGAGTTCGATCCCCAGTACCGCAAAAAAATAAAATAAAATAAAATAGAATAAAATTCACAGACCAGCCGAGATACACCAACAGGAAGAAAACTTCCGGATGCTTCTGGGACATATAAATGCAGATCTGTGTCATGGGGTGAAGCCGAGGGGCACCCCAGGGAGCAGAGTGGGACGGGACCCCTGGAGAACCCACATCCAGGACATGGAGGAGTTGGGGGCACCGAGTGCCCAAGGTGGCCTGGGGGGCAAGGCCAACCTCGAGGTGACGGGACCTGGGCTCCCTGGCCCCTGGCAGCTCGGCGGGCACCTGGGCGGGTGGCTGGTCCCCAGGGCCTGCTGCATGCACAGGGAAGCACTTTGAGGGTCCAGGGGGGCCAGGCAGCCCGGCCGACCAGGCGATGCCCAATAGGCGGGCTCTGCCCTCTAGAGCCCTGGCTGCTGCCCAGCGGGGCTCAGACGGCGCCACCCACGCTGTGTCCGCCCCCAAAGGACCAGCCCGTTCCCCTCCCTGAACTGACCCAGCTGTGGGGACAGTGGTGACCACGCCAGGGCCAGGGCCTGAAAAGGAAGGGGACCTGCATCCCAGCGGTTAAAAACAGGACTGGGGAGCAGAGGCGGGGCCCATCCCACCCAGGAACGGAAACCGGACGGAAGCAAACCCAGGCAGCCGCCGAGGGCCACACAAAATGGTGTGAAGGCGCCTCTGGGACGGAGGCTGAATGCCAGGCACCCACTCAGGAACAGGCCTGGCCCGGAGCGGAGAAACCAGCTCAGAGGCAGCAGAAACTCCCCAAGAGTCAGAGCTGCAGCCAACACACGCGCTCTTTCTCTTTACAAAACACACGTAAGCTGAAAGCTGTCTCCAGCACATGCCAGATTCTCGCTTGGGAGCGAGACAGAAGGCTCCGGGCAAAGCACACAGAAGCGGACCCCCGCCCCGTAGAGGCGACCTGACCTCACCGCGAACCGGAAAGACCAGCTCAGGATTTCACAAACCGGGAGGAATGGCAGGCATGCGGGATGACGCGGAAAACCTTCGCTCCTCTCTGGCCACTTGTTCGGCCGCCAAGAGTACCAGTCAGAGTGAAAGTAGCCCAAAAATGTGTCCTTCCCTCCCCTGCGAGAAACTGGGGGGTCACTAAGGCCCCCCTTTGGGACACTGCCATGGGTGAAAACGCGATTTTCAAGGAGAACTGGGGGAAGGGGTCAACATCCTTCTGTTCACTCAGCCAACAACTGAATGCCTACTACGCGCTGGTCACTACGTCAGAACAGGGGCAGGTGACCCCAGATCCCTCTCCCCTGGAGCCCACTTCTCCAACAGTGGATTTCTTTTCTGTTTTATTTTGTTTTTGTTTTTGTTTTTAAGACAAGGTCTTGTGTAGCCCAGGCTGGCCTTGAACTCACAACGATCCTACCATGTTTCATTCAAGTAAGAAAAAGTTATTTTTTCTTCCTATGTTCTACCAAAATGCTTGTTTCATTTCCAATAATAAAACTGGTCATTTTTACGACGTATTTCTATTTCCAAATTCCTATCTTGGGTTTCCTTTTAGACATATAAAAAAAAGTAAAATTTGTGCTTTTAAAATTAAAAACAGGCTGGCCATGGCCACGCATGCCTGTACTCCCCGCACTTGGGAGGCTGAAGCAGGAGGATCGCCTGAAGTTTAATTTAAGGTCAGCCTGGGCTACATAGTGAGTTCAAGGCCAGTCAGAACTACATAGTGAGACCCTGTTTAGAAAAAAAAAATTAAATTTAAAATAAGATTTTAAGAGTTTTGAAGAACTTTATATGCACCTTTTATGCATATAAATAATATTTTTCTATTAGTACTTAAGAATGATATGCCCTTCCATCATGGAAATTTTACCATTTCATATAATGTTGAACTCTTTCTTTCTTTTTTTATTTTTGAGACAGGGTCTTGCCATGTAGCCCATGCTGGTCTCAAATTCACTTCTATCCTCCTGCCTCAGCCTACTGAGTGCTAGAATGACAGGCATGCACCACTACGCTCAACATTAACCAATTTCTTGAAGTGTTTAGCTCCAATAAAAACATCAGGCAGCTCAGGAGGTTCTTCCCTCGAGGCCCCAGTGTGGCCCGGCTGGCTGTGACTTCTGCGATCCTGCCCAGCTCAGGGCTCGTGGGTGGGCAAAGCAAAGGCCTGCTCGGGAACGCACCACATGCTCTGCTGTTTGTGTGGCAACACAAGCTGGGATTTTTTTATTAAATAAAAACACAGCTTCTGCTTCTGGAAGCCAGGGAGATGCTCGCGGCACACAGCACACACTCGTGGTGGGAAGTTTGTACGGCACTCCTCAAAAATGTTCTCAAAGGACAGAACTGCATTTAAATGTCTCACATGTCAGTTCTCAGCAGCCACAGGCTCCAAGCGTTTCAACTTTACTAACAGCAAAGATCCACCTCACAAGCCAGAGGTGAAAACAGGCATAAGGCTATCACCCCAGCACTCCGGAGGCTGAGGCAGGAAGATCGCCACAAGTTCAAGGCCAGGTGGGCTATACAGTGCATTTAAGGCCGGCCTAAACCACACACAAGACTGTCTCAGTAATTAAAAAGAAAAAAACACAAGGAAAGCACTGAGCGTACAGCTTGGTCATCACAGTTTCTCCCGGTTATCTAAGAGGCGACCTGGTGCAGTAGTCAACACACATCCAAACGATACAGATTCCGTCTCACCGGAGTATAAAAAACCGCATTGCTGGGCGTGGGGGTTCCCGTGGGGAATGGAAATCAGCACAGCCAGTGTGGAAGTCCGTACCAAGGCTTCTCAGAAACCAGAGCTACTGTGTGTCCCAGCCGTCACGCTCTGGCCCACCAACAAAGGAACTGAAGCCAGGGTACTCACGGGTGTTAGGGCACAGCGCACACAGCCAAGAGGTGCCCAGCAGCGGGTCAGTGGATAAAAGAGTTTTCATGTAAAGGCTTGGGAGGCTGAGGCAGGAAGATCATTGCAAGTTCAAGGCTAGCATGGACCACATACTGAGACTCTGTCTCAAAAAAAAAAAAAGAACGAAGAAAAAACAAGGGCCTCTCCCCTATACACAAAGGTTCTTTTGAGGAGCCTGAGTCCAAAAATACAAAAGGGGAAAAAAGCTCTCACAGTCCTGGTTAACTTGCTCCACAGGGTAACACCAGGCAGCCAGACCACATCCTAACGCCACCACAGCCTGAGAACCCGCTTCCTCCCAGGGCGCATCCCAGAGACAGCAGCCTGGGCAGCCTCCTGGAGCCTCGGCCTGTGCCAGTAAGAACCAGGCCGGACACACAGCCTCCGTGCTGCACCGGGGCCGCTGATCTCCGCTGCTGCCGGTCCACACTAGAGACCCAGCCAAGGCCCAGCGCGGTCACCAGCTTACTGCAGGGAAGCGGCCCAGGGAGGCCACGGCTGTCACCCTGGGGGACCAGCCAGGGAGGATCAGAGGCCAGGAAAACAAAGCAGCAGGCTGACAGTCTGTCAGCCAGAGATGGGGCAGCCTGGGGCCTCGCAGACAAGACACCAACATTTGCTGTCCATGCAGAAGAGCCACACTTGCAGGTGGAAGTGCCCTGTGCTGCCAGGGAGATGCCACGTTATCTAGGGAGAGGTCTCCTGAGTGCCAATCACATGCAAGGCACTTGCTAGGGCTTCAAAGACTTTCCTGAACGCTGTCCTCCCAAAGTACCCTCTGAACTGGGCATGGCCACACCTGTGATCCCAGCGCTGAGGAGGCTGAGCCAGGAGGGTTGCCATGAGTTTGAGGCCAGTCTGGGCTACACAATGAGTTCAAGACCAGCCTGAGTTACATAGTGAGACCTCGTCTCAAAAAAACACCAAAGTGGGGGGTGACTGGGGATATAGCTCAGTGGCACAGCACCTGTCTGGCAAGTGTAAGGCCCTGTGTTTCAATAGACTGTGTTACAATCCATACTGAAATATTACGTGACTACTAAACACAGAGCTTTAAAAGAACAATTATCAACGTGAGAGCAAGACACTGAGGGAAGAAGACAAGGTTCACAAATGCTAGATGTGATACGATCAGCTTAGGGTTTTAAAATATTCATTAGCAAATATCTATCTTAACAATGTGTTTCAGGGCCGGGGTTATAGCTCAGTGTCGTAAGTGCCTGCCTGGCAAGCGCAAGGTCCTGAGTTCAATTTCCAGTACCAAAAAAATAAAAACAAAAAAACAAAAAACAATATGTTTTGTTATATTTTCATACATGTATATACTGGGAGGGCTGGTTTCCTGGGTTTGCTGTACAGGACTGGGGAATGGACCCAGGGCCTTGGGTACTGAGCTATACCTCCAGCCCTTTCTATATTTTACTCTGAGACAGGGTCATTAAGTTTCCCAGGAGGGCCTGGAACTTGCAATCTTCCTGCCTCAGCCTCCCAGAGTACTTGAGATCACAGGCCACTGCCTCAGGTTTATGATGCAATTGATATGAAAAGTCATAAGGAAGCAGAGTAACATATTAACAGTACCAATCTCCAGGTAGCTGGTTCAGGGAGTTTTAGTTCTTTGTTGCCAGCCTTCAGTCTCTCGGGTCTTTATCTGCACACGGAGGCAGGAGAGCCAAGGGTAAGCCCAGGCTGTGTGAGCCGAGGTCTGTCACCCACCTTTGGGCGACCGTGCTCACATCTCAGCGTTAATAACGCTTCTAAGAATAGCGAGGGCCCTAGTGGCAGCCGTTCTTTTTACCCTTATAATGCAGGAGGGGTTTCCTCCGGGACTAAAAGCAATGGGGACTATGGGATTAAAAAAAAAAGCCACCGCTAGCTGCTGTCACCCGAGAGAGCTGGATCACACTGACACAGAGACAGGTCTGCACCTCTGACACTTGCTCCCTCAGATCCAGGTTTGGGGAAAAGTTTATTCTCGCACTGTGGCCCTGACTTATGACCTAACAAGAAAGACCTCAGCTTCCCTGGACCCAAGAGATGGATTTATCTTCCAAAACTAAAACAGAGAGATTCCCTAACTTTACTATATGCTATGTGAGATGTTTGGTTTTGGTTTTGAGGTGCTAGGAATTGAACCTTGGCTTTTGCACCAAGCTACGTCCTCAGCCCTTTCTCTATTTTTTTATTTTGAGACAGGGTCTCGCTAAACTGTTAAATTGCCCTGGCTGGGCTCAAACTTGCAATACTCCTGCCTCAGCCTCCTGAGTGCTGAGATAGAGGCATACCACAGTATGTCCAGGCTAGCTGAGGTTTTCGCAAACCAGAATTTTCTCAGCACAGGGCATCTTGCTGAATGGCGTGCTCTAATGTATAACGAGCTCTCCATGGAAGTGTTCAGATCCTTCCGATACAACGTGACACATGCGTGCAAACAGGGACCGGCACTAGATAGAGGAAAAAAATCACAAGTAAATGTCGTTACCCATGTGTCCATACCTCAAGAAGGCCAGCAGCAGGAGCAAGCCCTATGAAAACAGCTCCGGACAACAACAATGTGCAGAGTCCCTGATTACAACACACACGTCACACTGCAGGGCGAGTGACGGGAATACAGCGGGGAGGGTGCAGGCTCGGTGCGTGTAGGAGTAGGGTGGAGACCAGAAACCTCTCCGCCTTCTACTTAATTTTGCTGTGAACCTAAGACTACTCTAAACAATCAACTTGATTTTTAAAAATCACACTTAAGCCACATGGTGGGAGCACCTGTCCTCCCAGCACTCGAGGCTGAGGCAGGAGGATCGATGCACGTTTGAGGCCAGCACAGACTACACCTGTGGAGCGCCACCCCCCCACGCGTGCACCCGCCCGCCCCATGGCGGCACTTGACCTACAGACTCCCAGCTCCTTGGAAACAGAAGTCCCACCATCTGTGCACTGCAGCCGAGCTGAGGCCAAGCTCAGCACACAGGAGGTGCGGGGTTGGGCTCTGTTAGTGACCCAGGGAACAGGCGCGACCCCAGGCCCAGAACCCAAGGCCCACTTCCTCCCTACATTGCAGAGTGGCAGGAGGATCGAGGCAAGCTCCAGGCCAGGCTGGGCTACACAGTGAGCTCACGGCCAGCCTGGATTGCACAGCGAAAACCTGTCTCAAATTAAAAAAAAAAAATCCCAGCTGCAGCCTGGACCCCACGCCCCAGAGTACCTGCAAAGCTGCCCACCTTATAGTGGCCCTCACTAAGGGACACACACCCCGCCCCAGGGGGGCCATGGAGGCAGTCAAGCCTACGTCCAACTGGACACAGACCTACTTCAATGCCACCCAGGCAAGCAACAGACAGACCCAAAAGAGCCCCAGCTGAAAAGCCTGGGGGACTCCCCCATCCAGAGATGGCCGGGGAGAAAAGCACCCACAGCCTAGGCACAGGACGTGACTCAGGCCCTGTCTCTCCTGCAAGGAACATATATACCCAGTGCAACAGGAGCCTTGGGACAAACTGAGCCCCTGAAAGTGCGGTGGTGTCTACACACAATGGAATACTACTCTGCCGTAAAAAGGGTAAAATTTCAGTCTCCGTAGGAAAATAAATGCACCTTGAGACCATAATGTTAAGTGAAAAAAAGCAAACACACAAGCTTTAACAGTGTAGGGTTCCTCTCCTATGAGCAGCCCAAAATATAAAGAACAAAATAAAAGGCGGACTTGGCAAAAGGGAAGGGATCAAGAGATGGAGGGGTTAGGGAGGAAAAGGGACAAAGAAAGAAGTACGCTGTGCTCTGTGCAGGCACCAGCCCCCCCCAAGAACACCATTGTTGTGCACCACAAACACACATCAACATACAAGCTAAAAGCCAGGCGTGGCGGCACACATCCGCGGAGGCAGGAGGGTCACCTCGAGTGCAAAGCCAGCCTGAACTGCACCGCAAGACCCTGTCTCCGAACACCCGAAAAGGAAAAAGAAATTTCCTCTTAGTGGGGGAAAGGGAAATAATTCAAGAAAGGAGAAAAGAAGAATCGTTCAACCATCCCTTCCTCATTCTCCGCCACCCTCTCTCCAGGTGGCACTTGGTCGAGTTAACTGAACACTGAACAGTTTCTAAAAATAAAAACTGCTTCTTTCCTGCACCGGGCAGTTCTCCCCTCCCACCGTTGTGGGCAGGGAAGCACTACCTCTGCGGCCCCACCTGGCTCTGCTTGTGTGTGTGTGCAGTTCTCGTTCTGTTCTCAGGGGTTAGGAAAGGATCTGAGAAACTGGACCTCAATGATGAATACTCAGCTAAAAGGGAAAGGTCCACCTTCCCTTCGGGCAGCAGAGCCCACTGTGCACCTGGGCAGGTGCTTCGCAGGCCGCCAGCCTGTGCGTCTGCTACCCTGAGGAGCCTTCTGCAAACCCTAAGAAAACCTTCTGCCAGACCACAAGTCATCTATGATGTCTCTTGGGGCAATCCAGCAATCAGGAGGCTGAGGCAGGAGGAACGCTGTGAGTTTGAGGCCAGCCTTGGTTATACAGTGAGACCTTGCCTCTCAAGACAGACAGACGAACAGCTGTACACATAAGGAGACCATTCAAACTCAGGGCTAATGAAAGAATTTCTTCTGTTTTCCCGAAGGTGTCCATGTCACCAGGCCCGCATGCGTGTGTGCCCAGCAGCAAGGGTCTCCAGCTGGAGCAGCTGCCGTGCTATCTGCCAAAGCTCCTGCTGTCTGGAACGCTGGTGAGCAGTCGCCTCCTGCTGTGGAGACTGGAGAGGACACGGTGACCGTCACACTTGACAGGGGGAGGAGCCCTTCAGCCTCACATCAGTCACTCTCTTGAAAAAGTTTCCAAACCAGAAGGAATGAGGGGAAAAACAGAACTAAGAAAACCTGCAGATACAGGGCAGGAAGCCGCGATGCCCTGCCTCAGAGAGAAGAGAGGAGACTGGGGAAGAAGCAGCAGCAGCGGAGAAGATTCCAAAGTCAGCTCAGTAAACCAACAAAGCCAAAAAACCCAGGAGCACACTCACACACGCACACCATGACACTGTGCTTGGTGAAAGCTGTGTGGTAGAGACCACTGAGTCAGACAGACCTGATTTTAACTCTCGTCTGTGACCCTGCTCTGGATGCAGGAAGAGGAGGCTTTGGCATCACCCCCAGTGGTGACCTGCCCGAGGCCCGTGTACACACTGCCAGGAATCTCGCCACCTACACTGCTGTCCCAGCCCAAAGAGGTACTGATGGGCACATGAGCATCTGTTCCACAGCACTCCCCAGGGCACCTGCCATGTTCATAGCAGTGTGACAGTTCCAGATCATTCCAGGTAGTTCCAGACCTTTCTAATCATTCCAGGTCATTCCAGATTGTTCCAGATCATTCCAGGTCTTTGCAGCCATTTGACCTGATGTGGTCTTCAAGCTATACCTTACTCTTCTGTGTGATTTCCCTTCACATGCGGTATTTGCGTGTGCTACAGATGACATCATGTGTTCGTGCTGAGTGGGTTATTCTGTGCTGCTCCAGGGAACAGCCAGCCACTGTCACAGTTTAAACAAAAGAAAGCCAGGTGTGGAGGTACACATTGTAATCCCAGCACTCCAGAGGCTAAGGCAGAACTACTGTGAGTTTGAGGCCAGTCCGGGTTACATAGTAAGATACTGTCTCAAAAAAAAAAAACCGTAATAAGTAAGTAAATATTTTAAAATAAAATTTAAAAATAAGGAAAACAGACAAGTTCGCCTAATGAGAAGCAGCTCCGTGTGAGCAGCAGGGTGTGCCTGGTTTCTCTCAGAAGGGTCTGGAATCCCGACATGTAAGAAGAGTTAAAGACAGACAGATCTGGGTTGAAACTCTTTCTCTTATTTAGGTTACGCAGGCTCACGAAACTCATTTCTAGGAATCCAGCCTAGGCTAACGGCCAGTATCAGAGGGACTTGCACGAGCGAAAAATGAGAAAGAAAGAAGCCAGGATTCAAATTAAACATCCAAAAGCAGAGGGGACAGCCAGGTGTGGGGGTGCACGCCCGTCATCCCAGCACTTGGGAGGCTGAGGCAGGAGGCATCAGTCTGGACTACATAAGGAGACCCTGTCTCAAAATTACAAAACCCAGGAGGCCCAGCCAGGGTGAGAAAGCGCCAAGAAAGGCAGCTGGGGACGGACTCCCTCTCGGCGGCCCAGGGAGATGTGGGTCAGTGTGTCACTGCTTCAAAGAGGTGAGGCACATCAGAGGAGCCGCGCTCAAAGGCCTGGAGGACAGAGCCAAAGCGGGAGCCCCTGGACTGCCGGCCCCACACTCCCACCGCCCGGCCACACAGAGAAGAATGCGGCATTAAACAGCACGTCCCCCTCTGAGGGGCCTATAAATCAGCCCAGTGTTCCCGGAACCCGAGGGGAGCAGCTCCTGGACAGCCAAATGCCAGGCGGACAAATTTAGAGCCAGGCCAATCAAACCGGCAACCACCCCCAAGCCCGGGCAGGGGCTGAGGCCGCGGCTGTGCCCCCGCAAGCCAGCTCCACGCTCCAGCTCACAGCGGTGTCACTAACCCCACGCCGCGCCAACACTGAGGGGCTTCAGTGGGTGAGAATATCTCATCGTGTCCTGCGGTGGCTAATAATAGCAACAGGACACAATGCTGCCCTTTGCGGCCAGGCCAGGCACCGTCATTTACATAGGGCATTTCTGGGACTCCATGAGCCTGTGCCACAAAGGGTCAATTGAGACGCAGGTCTCCGTTTCCCAGAGAGAGAGAGAGAACAAGAGGAAAGAAAAAAGACAGAAGAGAGGAAGCCACAGCTTCCTTCACAGGGGAAGACAGGCATCCCCACCCTCACCGGGTTTCCAGGGCCAGGCGCGTCTGGCTGCGGACAGGAGGAAAGCCACTGGCAGGTGATCGTGGAGGGAGACACTTGCCAGGTGTCTGCGCAGGATGAGGATGTCTCCATGCTCCAGGCAAACCTGAGGGTTACGTGGAGCAAAGGACATGAAGAGCTGGCGAGTTAAAAGCTTTGAAAGCCAAGCCGGGCGTGGGGTACACGCCTACTACATCCCTGCACTCGGGAGGCTGAGACAGGAAGATCCCCACAAGTTTGAGGTCAGCCTGGGCTACATAGTAAGTTACAAAATGAGACTCCGTCTCCAAAAAAAAAAAAGACAGAAAAGGGGGAGGCTGGTCACGGAGAGTGCCGGATGAATGACCACTTGTTGGACAGCCAAGCTGGGCACAGCACACGCTCCTCCCGGGCCATCATGAAAAGCAGCAGTGAGGTCAGAAGGGACGGCCTGCCCAGGCCAGGGTGAGCTGAAGGGCAGAAAAGAGAGGCTTGGGCCCACCTTGCAGGTTCCCTTTCGGCCAGGCACGGCAGCGGCCCTGGGCAGTGGTCAAGGGCGCCCAGGGCTGGAGTAGGAGAAGCCCCTGCTCTGCGAACAGCCCAGGGCCCTGAGCCAAGTCCTCCACCACCTGGCCCAAAGGCCCAGGGACACAGTGGGGCTGCTTCCCAGTCCCCGCACCAATCTGGGCCACTCCTCCTCGCCCCCGCTTCCCTCACCTCTCCCTCCCTCCTTCCTCTCCTCTTCCTCCTCCTCTTCCACATTCTGCCACATGGGAGCAGCGTGAGGACCCATCCTCAGTCCCCCTGCTTGGGTTCAGACACAGGCCCCAGCAACACCAGCAACGGATGTGACCAGGCCAGCACCAACTCCCTCAGTCCCTGGGCGTCACACAGTGAATGCGCCTCACATTTCCACTTCCAGCCTCAGTGTCATCCTAAACACCAGGTCCCTGGTGCCAGGAGCTGACCCACGGGTCCACACAGATGCCTAGTAGGCATGAGAATCCCCCTCCTGCTCAGTCTGGCCCACTCCCAGCTGCTCTGGGCACCCACAAGCCTCAGACCTGCCCCAGGGCCTTTGCACCACCCTTCTGCCCCCCCCATACATAGAGCAGCACCCACACCCTTCACACTACATCTTGGTACCTCTTGCGCTTCTCTCCTGCTCCAAGGCCCCAAGGCCCCGTGCAGTGCTTCCCTCTTCCCCTGCCAGCTGCAGGGACTTAGCCTCTCCCTTTGGTGTTGCCACTTGGAGCTCCAGTGCACAGCCGAACTAAGCACTGGCTAATGACTTCAAGGCCGAAGAACACAGATCAGGAAAGGAAGTTGCATCTGGGGCTGATTAAAGGATTAGGGTTTGTAAGAAGCGCTGGTGCCCAACCGGGTGAGGTCCAGGCTGCATCCTTGTCCTGCTTTGTGATGTGCAAGCCAGGGTGCCCCAAAGTCAGGGTGTAAGGATGAGCTGTGGGAGAGAGGAGAGAGGGGAAGGGAGGGCGGCAGGACGGATCTCACGGCACCAGCTGGAGCAGCTGTGGTCACCCAGTGCCAGACACCGCAGCTCCAGGCCGTGGCCACGCTACAGACACTACACGCCTGTGGTCCCTGAGCCCAGATGACTGCCACAAAAGACAACAAATGCCAGGTAAACCAACAGCAGTGACGACACGCATACTCCCAGGCTGTGCCCGGGACCCACCTGTGCACACAGCTGGAGGGGGCAGAGCTGGCACCCAGGGTTTCTCCCCATCAGTGCCCTGAGCAGTAGGCAGTGCCGGCCACTGGACACCCCCAGCCCGGCCTGCGACCCGTTTCCATGATGCCCGCTCTCTTCTCTCCCGCATGAAAGCATCCCTGACTCTGATTCCATACAGTGCTCCGACGGCATTTCCCACCCTCCCTTGCAGTTAGGAGGTACCTCGCTGAGAACAGCAAGGCCCAGGCGGAAGTGCTAGCGGTACTTCTGCGAAAGCTGGCACAACCTCCCATGACCCGCGCCTCCTCCTCTGCCAACCTGCAGCTCCATCAGGAAAGCTGGGTCCCAGGAGGACAGACAGGGCCCACAGGGAGGCGGAAGACAACAGCGGGGGTTCCTGAGGTCCTGAACTTGGGGACACGTGAGTGCGAAGTAAAGCTGAGGCCGGGCGTGGTGGTGCACGCCTGTAATCCCAGCACTCGGGAGGCTGAGGCAGGAGGATCATTGCGAGTTCTAGGCCAGCCTGGGCTACAAAGTGAGCTCAAGGCCAGCCTGAACTGCATAGTAAGACCCTGTCTCAAAAAAAAAGAGAGAGAAGTAAAACTGGACGTTGCTGCTGTGCTCCATGACTGTTAACCTGGGTTGCTGTTAAATGTCGTATACGCTAGAATAAAAGTCCCCAAATCCTGCCCCAACCAACTCCGCAGAAAGGGAAACATGTGGCCAGATAAAAATCGAACATTCCTACCCATTAAGCTATTCTACATTTGGGTGTCCAGGGCTTCTATACCATGATCTCTGTCGCTCCCTCCTGGGGTCCTTGCTAATTAAGAGGAGAATGTCCCCGGGCGCCCAGGGCTTCGGGAATCCGGGTTGGGAGGTAATGAAAGCAGCTTTAGCTCCCGGTGGAGGGGAGAGAGCTTCACTTCAAGGTGAAAACAGCACCGCTCGTCTTTACGGGTCTCATTCTTTCTCTTACGCAGCTAAGGAAGTAGCTTTCTCTTATACAGCTAAACCGTGCTAGCGGGCTACAGCCCTCAGTCTCAAAAATCCCACAGTTCTGGCCAGTAAGGGTGGCACATACCTGTAATTCCAGTACCCAGGAGGCTGAGGCAGGAAGATCACCATGAGTTCAAAGCCAGCCTGTACCACAAAGTGAGACCTTATCTCAAAAAACAGGAAAAGAAAGAGAGAGAGAGAGAGAGAGAGAGAGAGAGAGAGAGAGAGAGAGAGAGAGAGAGAGAAAAGAAAGAGAGAGAAGAAAGAAAGAAAGGAAGGAAGGAAGGAAGGAAGGAAGGAAGGAAGGAAAGAAAGAAAGAAAAAGAACAGGGCTAGGGATCTAGCTCAGCAGCACAAGTGCCTGCCTGGCAACTGCAAGGTCCTGAATTCAATTCCTGACACCAAAAAGAAAAAAAAAAGAAAAAAAATTAGTAGTAATAATGTGGGTTAGGTTTTATTGTGATCCCTCACACACACAGAAACTGAGGTTTAGAAGGTCAAAGAGGTCCCTTCCCTAAAACAGTAACGAAAAAGAGGGGGAGAGCAAAGTGTCCCCTTTTCCTTCTGCCTAGCTGTACAGCCTCAATTCTACAGAATTAAATCTATGCCTTCTCCTGACAGTTTGATCCTTTCCCTTTAAAAAGTAACAGTTCTTTTCCATGGCTCTGAGAAGCCCCAGGCCAGTACACAAGTGGTCACCACAGCCAAGGGCTCAGGGCTGAGAGGCCCACAGGGCCCGGGAAGATGAACCCTGGTCCTGCAGGCGGGACAGCCTGACCACGGCCACCACGTCCCCAACGTCCACATCTGGGCACAGCGCCTGGCCCACAGCAGCAGGTCCATGCAAACCCGTGCCCCCACCGCCATACAACATGGGGACGATCTGTGTCCACTGCACTGGCTACCAGGGAGCGGCATGAGGCCATACATCATGACCACAACTCTGCTTTTAATTCACTTCTGAATCACTGTGCATTTCCAGAGGTCCTTGAGTATCACAGCTTTAATTTTCTCTCTCTGCCAAGACCAAGACTTGGTAGCCCATGGCTGAATCAGCTGGCAAGTGATTGCAGGCACCCATACCCTGTTCTGAAATAAACCCAAGCCTCCGTAACGTGGAAGAGATTTCACACTCTGCCTCCAGATCTCACTGGATGTGGTGATAGAGGCTGAGGCAGGAGGATCACTGCAAGCTCAAGGCCAGCAATCACTGCAAGCTCAAGGTCAGCCTGACGACATAGTGAATTCAAGGCCAACCTGGAACAGTGACAGAGGCTATCATGTCCTGCATGGTGACTTGGGGTCTCTGCTACAGTACAGCTCCCAACCCAGACACATGAGGGCTACCCCAGGTTCCATCAGTCAACCAGGAAAGCACTTTGACATGGCCTGAATTCCCCGTTCTGGGGCGCTGGTCAGGTACCAGGTGGCCAGCAGCACACACAGTGAACCTCACCTAGAGGTGGAAATGAGGCCACAACCTGCAGATCTCAAAACCCATCTGAAAAAGGTAAAAACGGTGCTCATCACATCTGCCCTCTTACTGACTCTGACCTGCTGCAGGCCCCCTGGGAGAGGCCTGCAGAGTCACAAAGGCAACGTCATCCTTACACCTTCCACAGAAACTCAAAGCCTGCGTCCCATTTTTTTTTTCATTATGTAGACCAGGCCAGCCTTGAACTCATCTGTAAGCCAGGCTGGCATAAAACTCATGACCCTCCTGACTCAGCCTCCCGAGGGCACCACTAGCTTGGCCCCTTTTCTGAATAGCTTGTCCTGTTTTGCTGTGTAATTTTTAAGGGTTCACTTCCACGTTACTGAGAATCGATGGATACCCTAACCCAAACCACGCCAGGACCAAGCTGTCCCCTTGCCTGGTGGCCCTTCCTTTTGGGGCAGACTCTGTACCGGGACAGGGTCCAATCACAACCCTCCCTGGCGATGTCATTTCACCCACGTCCGCCCCCATCACAGAACCCTGCTCCAAGCTGGGGCTTTTCAGGCACAAGCGTTTAATCTCCTCCACGACCTCACACTGGGTCACTCAAGCCCAGGTGTCAAGGACGTAGCCAGAGATGAGCTTGCAGATCAGGATGCAGGAGGTGCGCAGCACAGCAGGGAGATAGCAGGAGGACAGAGGGGCCGGCAGCGCCCCAGCTGAGGAGGAACATGGGTGTCTCAGCTGAACACGCACGGTACAGGCCAAGACCACGGACAGCACAGAAGGCAGCGATGCTCCAGGTCCAAAGGGCAAGGAGCTCTGCGGCAGGCAGACTGCTTCACCACCCACGTCGCCTTGGTGTGGACTTTGCCTGCTTGGCACGCGGCGTCTGCTTCTGTGGCCATCCTGGTGCCCAGCTGTGGTTTCGTGACTAACACCCACCTCGTCTGAGCCTGTGCGTGAGTGTGTGCACGTGTGTGGCCGGCACTCACCACTCCGCTCTGCCCCAAGCCCAGAAGCCAGGGTTTCGGAGTTGAATTAGATGCCAATTTCTAAAAATTAGAAGATGCCACATTAAGCCAGGTGTGGTGGGTCCTATCCATGATCCCAGAACTCAGGAGTCTGAGGCAGGAAGATCACTATGAGCTCGGGACCAGCCTACACTATATAGCAGGACCCTGTCTCAAACAAACTCAAAACGCAAAACAAAATAAAGTCATCGTTAAAAACCAGGAATTTCTGGGGCTGCAGTTTTGTGAAATAACAGAGTCCAGCAGTGGCCCTAGGCTCCCCTCACAGCCGCTCTTCTAATCTCCAAGGCTGGGAATTAATGCTGCCGGTCACTGGCCCCTTTCAACAGGCACCAACCACGCCCCCGGAGGCCTCTGTGTTGGCAAAGACCCGCCATGCTGAGCAAGAGGACCGACCGCTGGGTTCGCGTCTTCTGGCCCTTGGCTCACCTCTCACTTGCATCCATGGCCTCTGACAATCCAGCGTCTTCCCCGGCCCTGCTGCCAGGTGGCCCCGATGGCGGCCTTCCGAAGCCCCCAGACTGGGCAGCCAGCCTGGAAGAGACTTAGCACCTTGGACTTCCCCTGCAGCAGCACCGGCCACCAAGCAGTTCCCAGAGCCAGGATCCCTGCCACCGCCCAGGTCTGGTGGGCCTGGGAGAACTCCCAGTGGCCCCGACTTAGACTCCACCCAGGCTATGCGAAGTGACAGCCCAGCTCATGCGTGAAACTCATCAGTTCTACACTGGGCGTGGTGGTGCACGCCTGTAATCCCAGCACTCAGGAGGCTGAGGCTGGAGGATTGTTGCAAGTCCGAGACTAGCCTGGGATACAAAGTGAGCTCAAGGCCAGCCTGAACTGCATAGCAAGACCCTGCCTCAAAAACAAAAGACAAAGAAAAAAAAGAAAGAAATTCAGCAGTCCAGTGAACATTTGGGCTCAGGTGAGGGCTCCAGAGGCCGGCAGCACGCTGTGCCTTCAGCATCAGCCACTGGCCCCCAATTCAAGGACATGCACTCCTGGCCTTTAATCACAGACAGCGAACAGGTCAGCTGGGAAGAGAAGTCGAAAAGCTGCACAAGGGCAGCGCCTGTCTGCAGGAAGGCGGCGTGTAGCTGGAGAACAAATGTCCGCCCCCAGAGATGCCTGAGCCCCCAGCTGCAGGTGGGCTGATCTGGGGTGAGGTAATGTTTCCTTGTTTGTTTGTGATACTGGAAATTAAACCCAAGGGCTTCACACTGAGCTCCATCCCCAGCCTTTTTATATTTTTTATTTTCAGACAGAGTCTCACTAAGTCGCAATCCTCCTGCCTCAGCCTCCCAGAGTGCTAAGATTACAGGTGTGTGCACCAGTAGGCCCGATTTTGAAGAGAATTTTTGGAAATGTAAGGGCTTAGAAGGATACAAATAACTGAAATTCTTGTTGTGATCAAAAAATGTTTGGGGCTAATAAAACTGTAGTTGAGAAAATGGTGAGAGGCGTTCAATTCCACTTTAATTAGGGGCGAAGCTCTGAAGCCCAGGAAGAAGCCAGACTATCAGGCACAGAGTTAGCCCTTGAATGGTTTTCCACCAGGCGCGGCAGGGCCACATCACCCAGTGATAACGCACAAGGAATGAATGGGCGCTGGTGCCGGCGAAGTTCCTCGTGATAATCAGCTCGGGGAAGAAAGGAAGGGGAGGTAGAACAGGAAGCAGGGTGGACTGCTGCCAGGCACTCTCTGGTCTGCGTCTGGCACAGACCACAGCTATTCCACCCACAGGGGCACCTCCTGCAGACTCCCTTGAACTCACTGGGGAGCCCAGGCTGGCCTCGAACTCTGATCGGTCTTCCTGCCTCAGCCTCCCGAGTGCTGGAATCACAGCAGAACAGTACATAGTGCATGGGGCCCTCACAAGCCCAGGGAGAGAGGACCACACCACCTGAAGTGACTCCATGACAAGAGAAGTATCCTCTCTTCCACTGCCACCACAAAACCGCAGAGCCTCACGCCCCGGGCTGAGGGAGCCGCCGCCCAGCTGCCCCCATCCACGTTTGCATACGGCTGCGACATCTGGCTGCCACTTAACGGTCCGGGAGCCGCAGGGTGGAGGCCTCCCCACAGGGCAGCTTTTATTGTCTTTGGACTGTCCTGGCTGAAACCTGAAATCTCACCAAACTCAGCACCGAGAAACAAAGGGAAAAAAACCACTAAATTACAATCAGAGCTGGATCTGGGGACGGGCCACAGTTGGTGTTTTCTGATTTCTGTAGAAATAGTGGAACAGTCGGGAAGGAGGGCAATCTCAGGCATCACTCCACTTTGATACCACACGACAAGACCCAATTATTTATTTCTCTTTATTCTGCTTCTTATCTCAAATACACAGCTCCTTTTCCTTGAACAAAAAAAAAAAATCACTCTCTTAAACAATATGTAATGCAAAGCAAACACCACAGGCACCAAAACAAATCTTGCCTGCAGAATTTATGGTTCCTCTTCTGTCCCCGCGGCACACAGAGCTGCCACCCAAGCCTGTCACTGTGCGCACCACTAGGGCCATGCAATCTCCCATCCTATGCAGTGACACAGTGATGGGACCCAATTTAATGCTAATTTCCACAAGCATTAAAAAAAAAAAGTAGATGTTTCACACTGAGTGTGGTACTGCACACCTATAATCGCAGCATGCAGCAGGATAAGGCAGGAGAGTTGCCATGAGTTGCAGGTCACCAGCCAGGGTTACAGAGTGAGTGATTGGTCTGGACTACCTGGTGAGGCCGTCTCAAAAAACAAACAAACGAAATAATTAAATGTTCTGACATCTTAGGGCGATGCCTGGGGACAAGTGACATGCTGTTGGCACCCTGGTAAAATGTCCATCACTACCCTGCCCCACCCTCAGGCTGAGCTGCTGCCCCGTCCTGAGCCTGAGCTGCGGGCACAGGGACAGAGGTAGGGTCAGGCCCCTTCTGGAAATGGGTCCTCTGGGGCAGGCTGAGGGGTGGACCAGGCACTGTGGGTGAGCTCAGATGGCACAAGAAGGGCTCGGCACACCCTCCCCAAAGAGAACCTGACCCTGCTGGCCCACAGCCCAGCGCCCTCCTGTCCACCACCTCCACGCTGTGATCGGGGGTCCCCAAGGCAGGGACAGAGACAGGACCAGGAGATGGCCCAGGAAATTCCTGGTGGTCAGGAGGAGCAGACCCACAGCCTTCCACACCGGCCTCACACTCACATGCACACACACAGAGCGCACATGCACTCACGCTCACAGCCCTGGTGCCAGGAAAATGTGGACAGCACGTAAGCAGCCTCCCCACCCTCCCACGCCCAGGCCGGAAGAAGCAAGGAGGCCTCTCCCCACCCTGGGGCAGCGGCAGCTGCCTATACCATGAACGCAGACTGTGATCAACTCATACCTGGCCAAGAACAAAGTTGGCCAGGAAAAGGGTGGTCACTCATTCTGATACAACGCCATCCAGTCGGGAGGGACCGTCCCCACGCTGTCCCCGCCTGCAGGAGGAGGGGCCCCTGGGCACCACAATCCCGTTCTCACCAAACCTGTCCTGCACCTGTTCCCGCCGCCCTGTGCTCAGTCCTCATCCGCTGCCCCTTATAGTACTTCTACTAAACAACACTGTTTATGGACAATCAAAGGGCAGTGTCCTCCCTCTCAGCCCTCTGAAGTCGCAGTCCGCCCCTCCCCGGGGCTTCGCCTTGCAGACTCTGCCCGGCTCTGCCACGGGGCAGACATGGGTCCTTGGTCTGGGGCCCTCGCCCAGTGCAGCTGGCCCAGTCTAGGCTGCACACAGGGGCACCCCTGGGCGTGCCTGGCCTCGTGCCGAGACCCCAACCGACAGCACAAAGGAGGAACCTCAGTGAGGGCCACAAACCCTGCAAGGGAAGCCACCGCTGGGCAGTGCCGTGCCTATCACCAAATCCTGGCTCCTCGGCAGGGCTGTGTACAGTCTTCAGGCTCGATCTGATGCTACATCTTCCTTTTCCAGGTTTCCCGTAAAGAAGCACACACTGTGGTCAGAGTCAGGAACAAACCGCATCAGACCTGCAGGTGCCTTTATCTACCCAGCGCTGCCCAGGCAGCCCGCCCAAGGATCACTGGTCCTTCTGTCAGGGCAGGAATACATTTACATTTCCAAAGCACTTTATGTTATAAAGTACTTGGGGGGGCTTTCATCCTTGGCTTTTTTTTTAAAACGGTCTTACAAAAGCACTAAGTTTCTGGAATTCGGCTCAAACTCTCAACGCCTCCTGCCTCAGCTTCCCAGAGTGATAAAGTACTTTTAAAGCCACAAAGCTTTCCAGGAAAGTGGGAAGCTTTTTCTGAAAGTGGTGCTATGGGCTTCAGCCTGGGGTCACGGCACAGAGCCCTGTGGAAATCCAGAGCAGGCTGTCCTGTCCCCCACTGACAGCAGCCAGTGCGCAAGCAGCCCGGCACCCCACCTCAGGCCTCCCAAGACTCCGCCTGCTGCTGGGCACGGAGGTCACTACACAAAGGAACAGGTCCCTGGCCGTTTCCAGTGCAACCGTGATGATGCAGCAGTGGGTTTGGCTGCCTGTGGCCAAATCTTGGCTCTCTGTAGCTTCACTACCTAAGCTGCTCCCAAGGAGAAAATGCCAGACAGACTCCACTCGCCCACTCATTTTGTGCCTTCCCTGACGGACAAAGACCAGACAGTGGTGCACCCTGGAATCCCGGCAATCAGTTGGCTGAGGCAGGAAGATCACAAGTTTGAGCCCAGTCTGGGCTGCGTGATGAGATGCTATCTCAAAATAAAAAAACGTTTAAAGGCCTGGGACACAGCAAGCTGTGCAGCCCTGCGAGCACTCCGGGGAGTCCAGCCTAGGACCTGCAGGGGCCCCAGTTTCTCCACCAGTTCCGCCTGCGAGTTTTCCCTTCCCACCTGGGGCCACTGAGAACGGTGACAGGAGTGCTGTGAAGGGAACACCACACTCAGCTGGCCCAGCCCCGTGACAGCAACACCCAGGGGCAGGAGGCCGGGCACAAGGCCCGGCCATCCCAGGAGGAGCTGCAGCCCTGAGCCTCGAGCAAGCACTGCCCAGCTCCCACTGCAGGGGCCAGGGGGCTGCTAATCCAAGAAGACACATGGCATGGAGGGTGCAGTGCAGCCTGAACCCGCTCTCCACCGCTTCACTGGGATCGCACAAACCATCAAGTCATGGCGCCTTTTTTTTTTTTGAGAGACCATCTCGCTGTGTAACCCAGGCTGGCCTCAAATTCATGGCCAATCTCTGGCCTTAGCCTCCCAACTGCTGAGATTACAGGCGTTCGCAACCACCCCCCCGAATTGCCATTGTTTTTTGAATTTAGTTACACCCACCTCTATTCCACCAAGCACTGATGGTGGCTTCAAATCGCAGATAGCACAAGAGCAAAACACTTGAAGGAAGGAGGCCAGGGGCAGACGGGCAGGGGGTCACATGATGCGGGGGCGGGGAAGCACACAGCCCGGCCTCAGCCTCTCCCACCAGGGCTGAGGAGTTGAATGCAGGTCACAGGTGCTCAGTGACCAAAACCAAACCCAAACTGGCCGCAAGAGCCCCCGCACCCACAGCACAAGCGGCAGCAGCCCTGGGAGCACACCACTTCCCGCAGAATTGGGCGCTGGGAAAACTCCTCCCCTGTGCCTCATACAGGCTTCGCCACAAGGCCTGGGGTCCCCGTCTGGGACCCCCAAGGTCTTTCCAGGTTTCCCTATCTCCCCAGCTCTGCCCGTAATTCAGAAAGAGGGCGACTGGGCTGGGGGGCAGGGCAGGCAGGATCCGTGCCTGTCCCCGAGTCTCAGAGTCTCCGAGCAGCCTGCAGGTGTCACATGCTCTGCTCTGCTCACGGAGCCCTAGGTGCCTGGCAACGGCATCCAGCTGTGCAGGCTGCTGCTGTCCTCGTGCCGGCTCCCCGGTCAGGCCACAAGTGACAAGCGGGCTGCATTCACACAGCACAGCTCTCCTGGCAAACCTGACCTTCCTCCCCATCAAGCAGGAAAGCACTAGGGAGTGCTCCCCGATGGGTCCCCCAGTCACTCACTGGTCTGCACCAAGTCCACCCCCACAGGACCCCAGGCTCCGCTGACAGCCCTGGCCTCAACCTCCCCTGCAGTCCACAGCTAACGGGGATCTATGCGGCCCCCAGTCCATGATCCTCCTAGGCCACCGTGCGACCATGCATTTGAAAGGAACCAAGGCAGCTCACAGGCCAGGGCCTTTGCTACCTCACCTCCAGCTAGTGTCACCTGGAACGCCCTTCCTCAGAGGTACTTCTCAGCCAGGCGTGGTGGTGCTGTGGTGGTGCACACCCGTCATCCCCGTACTCAGGAGCCTGAGGCCGGACTCCTGTGAGTTCCAGGCCAGCCTGAACTGTACAGCAGAACAGTGACAAGGCCACTCAGCAGAGCTGTGTTGTGTCGGGCTAGTCAGGTCGGCACTGGTGACAAGCAAGAAAGACAGCAGGACAGGGCCCACGAGCACGCTGGCCTGCATTTGAGAACCACTGTGGACACGATGTCACTGGGCAGATACGTTGGCCCCAGACAGAAGACTAAAGTAATGCGATGGCTGCTGAGTGGGACAAGGGATCCTAGCTGCAACCATGGACCAGGAAATGGCCACTCCCAGGACAACTGGAGAAACCCGAGGAAGGTCTCAGAGGAGCTGTCACACCAATACTCTCGGTTCCCTGGTTTTGATCATTTTTCTATTGCATAACTTAGGGAAAATGGCCAAAAGGTTGTGGGAATTCTATTACTTCTGCAACTTTCTTGTGTTATGTCACTGCAATCCCAGCACTCTAGGAGACTGAGGCAGGAGGGATCACCATGAGTCCAAGACCTGTCTTGGGCTACATAATTCAAGACCAGTCTGGACTGTACAAAGTGAGACCTCTGTTTCAAAAAATAAAATAAAAACAAGTGAAAATGGTAAATTGGGCATGGTAGTGCACACCTGTAATCCCAGCACTCATGAGGTTGGAGCAGGAGGATCGTCGCAAGTCTGAGACCAGCCTGGGCTACAAAGGGCACTCAAGGCCAGCCTGAACTGCATAGCGAGACCCTATCTTAAAAAGACAGGAAAAGAAAAAAAGAAACAAAGAAAGCTGTTCTCTAAAAGGTCAGATGTCTTTGTGGTTTTTTGTATGGTTTTTTTGTTTTGTTTGTTTTTTTTATTTTTTTGGTGTTTTATTTTTTCAAGACAGGGTCTTGCTATATAGCCCAGGCTGGCCTGGAATTCCTGGTAATCTTCCTGCCTCAGCCTCCTGAGCACTGTAGTCACAGGTGCATGCCACCACACATGGTTTCTTGCTTCTGGCTTCTTGTTTTTAAGAGATAAAGACAAGTACCACTCACCCCACTGTGCCCTCACAGGGGAAACTCTGCATCCCCGATAGCACCCGCTGTGTGACTTATCTCAGGCAAGGATGAGCTGGCAATGACTGTCCACATTAAATCAGCAAGTTTTATTATAGACAGGCAGGCAGGGTCAGGCCCACTCTCCGCCAACCCCGCGGAAGGGCACTCATAAGAATCCCCCCCTCGAAGACCCCAGGAGGCACCCCGCAGCAGCTCCAACCCTGCTTCCCCGAGCAGGCAGCATCCGCAGGAGCTGCTCCTGGAGCCTGAACTGTGTGGCCCTGGGCATGCTGCCTGCCCTCTCTGGGCCCCAGCTTCAACATCTGTAAAATGAACAGCTTGGAGTAGAAGGTCATCAAGGCCCTTCCCACCCTGAGTGAGGTCTTGGGGCAGACAGACTTGTAAACGGACTGGATGGAGATTCCATTCAGGAGGCCAGCCCCTAACACCAGCACCTCAACTCAGCTCTGAGGACACCACTGCCAGCTGGATGGCAGAGCGCAGGTCATGCAATAGGATCTTCCACCCCTGTCCCCTTACAGGGGCGCCCTCAGGATAAAAGGAAGCACACAGGTACAATCACAGCTGGTGTGGTGGTCCCCACCTGTAATCTCCACACTCCAGGAGGCCGAGGCAGGAGGCTCTCAAATTGGAGCCCAGACTGGGCAACTTAGCAATTTAACAAGACCCTGCCTCAACATAAAACAATTTTAAAATGGAGGAAGAGGGTGCCAGGGATGTAGCTCAGTGCAAAGACCTTGGGCTCAATTCCAAGTGCCCCCATTCCATAGGACTGATTCCTCCTAATTCAGGTATCAGGGAGAACTCTGGCTTTGAGAGTTTTTAAAATCCCTCTACTTCTATCACACAAGCCAGACTCCACGAATTAAGACAGATGTGCTCACTGCACTTCAAAGAAATTAAGCGGTGGATTCCTCAGAGTCCAGCAGGGCAGAGCAAGGTCAGAGAAAGCTCACAGAGAACAGCTTGGACAGCCCCGACGGCCAGGTGACGTCGGTGACTCAGGTGCGCGTGGGCAGGACAGGGCAGGGCTTGGCCAGGGAACAAAGGCTCCAGAAGAAACCAATGGTCTCCAGGCTGCGGTCACACCTGACAAACTACACAGCAGGACTGCGTCTCAACACGGAAAAGAACGAGGAGGAAGAGGAGGAGGAGGAGGAGGCAGGGGACAGAACAGAATTAACACCTGTGATGCACGCGGGAATGTGAGCATCATGTACTATACACATGCAGTAATAAAAAGAAAAAACTAAAGCACGCTACAGTAAAAACCGACACCAGGAGTTAACGCTAGGAGAGTGCAGATTACAGGTAATTTGGCTTCTGTTTTGGGTGTGGTGGTGTTTCTTTCTGGAGACAGGGTCTGGCCGTGTAGTTCAGGCGGGCCTTGAACTCACTGTGCTCCTCCTGCCTCAGCCTCCTGAGTGCTGGGGTGATAGGTGTGCGCTGCCCCACTGGGCTTCAAAAAATACCTGACCTGACACACAGAGAACAGAAATAGCCTCGGGATCAGCCCTGCTGCCAATTGGACAGATGTCCCCAAGCACCAAGAAGGGGTTCACCTAGCAAGCTGCTGTCGGTTAAAAACCCAGCCCCAAGGTCCAGGCAGCACAGTCAGGGCCTCTGCAGTCCTCGTCTCAGCGTCGCTGTCCTGGCCCTGCAGCATAGGGCTGGGCTGCAGCTTTGTCTACAGGACCATGCTAAGCCACTGTCACTAAACTCATTAAATAAATAAAACATCACCAGAGCGAGCACACACAACTCACTGCACACCACCAGCTAAGGAGCACTGAGCCAGTCGCAATGGGTCCCAGGGCAGTGCCACGGCGGGCAGCTACCCAGCGTCCTGCCAGCCACCCCTGTGCAGCCCCGCAGCTGGGGACAGAGGCTTCCAGCTGCACATGCAGACCTGACCCTGGCTTCTTACTGTGCCAGGCCCCGAACCACCTCCACCTGCTGTCCCGCTCCCTGGGACAATCATCCTGGTGGTTTCGCTTCTTCTTTATGGCAACAAAGGAACCTGTGGTAACAAATTCATTTTATATCACTACGGCATAGCCAGGCTGGCCTCAACTTCACAGTGATCCTCCTGCTTCAGCCTTCTGAGCACGGGGATTACAGGCATGCACCAACACACCCAGCTCACAATTTTTAACTTTCTTCAACAGTAAACTATACCAGTGTCTCAACAAAACACAGTGATAAAACAACACCCCATTTACAATATGCCCAGCACTGGCCATGCGGCTCCATCCACCCTGGCTCGGCAGCCCCAGGAGCCACGTATTCTTACCCCATCACTGAGGGAGAAACCGAGGCCCTGAGCCTCTCCGGAGCTGGCTAAGCAGCAGGGGAGGAGCTGGGTCCCAGTGACCACAGGGCCTGTGGCACTCAGTGTAGGCAGCAGCCCCTCTCACAGCCTGGAGCTGGGCATGCACGGGGGACAAAGACCCCAGGACCCAGGCAGTGGAGTCAGGACAGACTCCTGCAGCCTCCCCTCCCGCGGTGAAAGGCAAGGGCAACGCTGTTTGTTGGTGGCTTAAAAGAGCCCCTCCTGACCCTGCTGAAAATGCGCCCAAGGACGGGGTGGCTGCATCCAGAGCTGCCAGGGCTCTAGATCAAGAGAAATGCTGGCACCAGCACAAAGACATCCCTGTTCATTAAAGGACACTGTTCATTTCCCGGTGCTTCTCTGGGAGCTGGGACGGCGGCCACTGGTCAGCCGCATCCTGTGGTCACTCGCCCTGTATTAACTCAGTTCTACTCGCTCATCAAACAACAAATACGATTTAAATGGTGCTATCAGAGAAATCACTGCTCTGCTTTTTACTCTTTTTCTGGTTTTTTGAGATAGTGTCACACATGTACCCCAGGATGGACCCCAACTCATAACAATCCTCCTGTCTCAGCCTCCCAAGTGCTGAGATCTCAGGCGTGCGCCACCACAGTCAGAAGTGCGTGTATCTTCTAAGCCAGCAGTCCTGACACTAGAGACTCACCAGCCAGTCATGCACAAAAATGAATCCGGGACATTTTACTATTTATGTTTTACATAAATACTATTTCATGGGTCCAGGTAACTGAATCAGACAGCAAGTGAGAAACAATGTAACACACTCTGTAACCCTTTGAAACAATGGGCGTGGGGCTGTGTAGACCACACAGAAACTTTGTTTCCCATCTCTGAGGATTGCCACTTTCTAGCCTTAGGAGCCACTGCCCCTCCCAGGGGAGACACAGGCCAAGACCCCAAAATCATGGACCCAGCAACATCTCTATTTCCCATTTTTTCTACTCACACAATGCCTATGATAAAAGGTAATTCAGAAATTAGGCACAGTAAGATCTTAACAAAAATAACTAACAAAATAACACAATTATAACAACCCTAAGGAAAGTGCTCTTGGGGGGCACTCTCTCTCTCAAAATACAGAATTTTCTATTTAATCATTTAGATCTCAACTGACCATGAGTAACTTACACCTCATAAAATAAAACTACAAGCCAGGCATGGTGGAACACACCTGTAATCTCAGTATTCAGGAGGCAGAGGCAGGAGGATCATTGCAAGTTCCAGGCCAGCCTGGGCTACAAAGTGAGCTCAAGGCCAGCCTGAACTACATAGTGAGACCCTATTTCAAAAAGGCAGACAGACAGACAGGAAAACAAAAACAGAGAGAGAGAGAAAGAAAGAAAGTGAGGGAGAGAGAGAGAAACCATACATAGGGTAGGGACACCGGTGACAGGTTTCAGACTAGAGGCTTTTTTTTGGTTTTTGTTTTGTTTTTTTCTTTTCTGGCTACAGTCCAGGCTGGTCTCAAACTCATGGTGATCCTCCTGCTTCAGCCTCCTCGATACTGGGATTACAGGCGTGCACCACCATGCCCAGCCACCATGGGCTGTTTTAAAGAATTCAAAGGCTACGGCTGGGCACAGCTCAATGGCAGAGTACTTGGCTGGCATGTGGGCAAGGCCCTGGGTTCCATCACCCACCAAATGTAAGAAAAAGAAGAGAAGGAGGAGAAGGAGGACGAGGAGGAAGGCCACTGTACAGGTGTACAAAACTCCTGGATTTAGATACAAAAATCCCAAATATGTGCACTCCTTTGGGGACAGGATCCTTCCCTTTTTACAATATTCTAAGGCTTTTACACCCATCCCCCAAGGAAGAGTCTGAACTGGGGGGGGGTGGCGCTTGATTCTAATCTTGCCACTCAGGAAGCTGAGGCAGGGGGATTGTCTCAAATTGAAAGCCAACCTGGGCTCCACAGTGAGTTCAAGTCCAGCTTGAATTATATAGCAAGAAAAAAAAAAAAAGAAGAAAAGCTGCTGTGCTCTAAACTTCGTATTGGTGTTAAGTCACTCAGGCACTCCGAAGCCATGACGTTACTCTAGGACAGGCCCTGCCACAAGCACCCAGAAAGACATCGCCCCACTGCCGGCCCAGAGAGGCAGGGAGGCAGCGACATAATAACCACATTGTCCGCCTGAGCCTAAGACCTGGCAACAGGGCACAGGGTCCCTCTAACAGGAAGAAGGAAAAGTGGAACTGAAAATCATTTGCATGTTTAAAATTAGCCTTTCTGCAGGAGCTGACACCACTGTGCTTTCAAAACGTCCCCTCCGCTGTCCCCACCGCAGCCCCCGCCCAGCATTTCCAAGGCATGGAAATTCTGAGACAATGGGCCGGCCACAGCTGTCCCTAATACGGAAGTAATAACACACTTCCTACAGCACCGTGCTGTCCACACAGGGTCACCGGCAAAGCCGGCCATCAAGCGCGGTGACAAGAACCCTGTGTACTTCTGGGGCGGAGGGCGCTGGCCCCCCAGGAGCCTCCTGTGAAACACTCTGCACCACTCCTTCCCGGAGGCACCTCAGCCCTTGTGGCTGTCACCTCGAAACCAGTGTCACCACTGTGACTGGTGAGCGGGGCTCGACCAGAGTCCTGTCTCCCCTGTGGCTGGTGACAGCCACAAAAGCAGGCCCTTGTTGCCCACCCCACCCTACCCCTGGGCGCCTGGCCCCTGAAATTAAGCGATGGATGTGACAACCATGTAAAATGTACCCAATTATTTGTTCAAGGCCTTTGGACTGTTTAGTGACTTTGAACAAATGTCTTTGGCATGACACTAACTCATGCCTCCTTCTCTCTACACATTCATGGACTACATGTGCAGCTCACAAATTAATACCCCCTAAAACTAATAATTCTCTCCTTTTTTTTCTTTTACAGACAGAGTCTCCCTATGTAGTTCAGGCTGGCCTTGAACTCACTTTGCAGGCCAGGCTGGTCTCAAACTTCAGGCGATCCTCCTGCCTCAGCCTTCTGAGTGCTGGGATTACAGGCGTGCACCATCATGCTCGGCTAATAATTCTTAACATTAAAAAAGAAAAATGAAGCCAGGTGTAGTGATTAGAAGCTCCCTCCTTTTTGGGAACTAAACTCAGGGTCTCACTGTGCATTCTTGGCACACGCTCTATCACTAAGCTACATCCCCAGCCCTATTTTCATTGAATCTTTGACACAGTGTTTGACACAGAGTTAAACTGCCCAGTGAAATGGCCTTGAACTTGGGATCCTCCTGCCTCAGCCTCCCAAATCCCTCAGATTACAAACCTGAGCCTCCGGGTCCACCTTGAAGCTCCATTTCTTCCCCCCACACAACAGCAACAGCTGCAAGGAGCTGGGTCTCACTGTGGGTTCGACTTGGTAGCAGGAAGGGCAAGTCCCTTGCTCCAGAGAAGCACAGGAACAGTTGCTGAGACCCAGGGACGGCCCAGCCCAGCAGGGGCAGAGCATGGACCCAGCCCAGGTCTTCCCCACTTCCCTGAAGCAGGCCAGGCTGTGGAAACACAGGTTCGGGAAAACCAGGAGCAGACCAGAGGCACCCCAGGCTGTCCCTGAGACACTTGGAGCTGGTCCTACAGGGTGTGGGACGTAAAGGATCCACAGTGACAGCTCATCCCTGCCACAAACCCACCACCTGGGTGCTAGGCCAGACACTGGACACCTCCCGCACACACGCTGTCACTGCAAGCACACGAGCTGGGACCCCGGAGATGACGGCCTCCGCTGGGTGCACTGCAGCTGGGCCTCTTTGGAAGTTTGGAGCCTCGTTTTTTGTCTCAGATTTAAAAAAAAAAAAAAGAGCAGTGATCTCTTAGTAGCTCTGAAATGGTCAGATGTGATAGCACATTCAAATCCTTCCCAGCGCCCGCCTAAAGTTACCTATTAATTATAATATTATCAGTGGCATTACGTTAGGAGAGAGCTACACGGAAAATTGCAGCTTAGCACGCAGAGTGATTCCCTTAGCCAAGAAGTGAATGAACCGAGAAGTAATTATGCGGGATGCCAGCTAGCGCCAGGCCCACAGTCATTCAGTAACTCGGCCTCAGCCTCAACTCCAGGCAAAAATTACTTTTAGGAGCTAAATAACCTCTTCGCTTACCGAAATTGCCCCCGGGAACCAGGATTCTCCCTGCCGAGGAAGCTTGGGTTTGCCGTGGTACCTCGGCCTGGTCTCTTATGGCTAACTTGGAGTCAGCTCAGTGCCATGGTCTAACCAGAAAGCAATCTGTTGTTTCCTTAAACTGTCTGCCAACAAAACCTAACAGTTTGGTCTCTCCCTTGTTGTCCGCAAGCAAAAGAAAAACACTTAAGAGTCACCCCCCTCATCAGAATTTGAAAAGCAGGTTACAAGGGAATCAAAATATTTCCTAGGCCCTGGATAAAGCAAGTTAAGTACTGAGGCTTTACAGACTCGCTGGGCTAGATCATAAACACAAGCAGTTATAATTCCCCAGTAAACAAGAAAGCAAGACACACAGAGATACTGTGAGACGACGATGAAGCAGCCACTGCCAGCAGCCCTTTTTCTTTTTTCTTTCTCTTTCATTTTTCATTGAAAGCAGCCCACCACGCGGGGCTGGTGTTCGAAGAACCTCACAGGGTGACGTTTCTCCAGAGCAGGAGGCTGGCGGCCGGTGCTGGCTTTGTCACACTGCCTAGAACACACACAGAAACCAAAGCCAGCATGCAAGAGCGCTCCCAGCACGGGCGGGGGCGAGGCTGCAGCCAGCATAGCCCCAGCCGAAGCTTCCGGGCAGGGAGAAGATGGAAGGTGCAGGATGCTTTTCCAGGCCTACTAAGCGCTGGCTCTTCCAGCAGCCCAGTTTGCCGGTTCCCACACCAAGGGCCTAACCCAACTGTGTCTTTTCCAAGACATCTCCGTTTTTTTTTTAACCCATTACATTTCACTTCCTTTTGACACAAACACACAATCCAAACCTCAAAAGCTAACCAACGATAAGGAGGTGGTCAGATACTTTCCACACTTATTTCCTAAGCAACTCATCTCAGAAACACCTCAAATCTGATTTTTGTTTGCTGTTTTGTTTTGTTTTTTTTTTCTTTGAAACAAGGTCTCACTATGTAGTTCAGGGTGTCCTTGAACTCACTCTGTAGCCTAGGCTGGCCTTGAACTTGCTGTGATCCTCCTGCCTCAGCCTCCCAAGTGCTGGGATTACAGCCACATACCTGACCTGACTGATTTTTGAGCTCAATCTACACCCATAGTTTTGGGGCTGCACTGTGACACAGCACTGGGCCGCTGGTGAAAACTGAGATCAAAGTGAAAACACTGCCCAAAGCCCCGTCTGGCAGGCATGAAGGCCAGGTTGCTTGGAATTACTCAAGCTGTATCCCGGCTTCCCTGGCGTCCCGCTGAGCGGCTCCGGCTGTCCAGTCCGCTCTGGACCTCAGGACCCTCGTCTAGCCTTCTTCTTCCATTTCCTACTTCCTACCATAGTTCTCAAAAGGCAGCCTTGCGTTTCTGCAGAGCAAACCCCTGAGGAAGGAACCCTGCGAATAGGAAGTGAGAGCGGCAATGTGCAACGGAGGGAGACACAAGGAAGGATTGGGCAAGAATACGTCGAGCCAGGGAACTTTCTGCTGAGCCAAGCACGGCTCATAACCACCCCGGGTGAAGTGAAAGAGTGAGCAATATCTGTACCGGCTTAACCTCGAACTCTAGAAGCTCACCTATTTTCTTTGCTATAACCTTTGGTACAAGAGATCTTCAAAAAGAAGGGAACTGGTTTTAAAACCTCATCGGTGGCTCTCCATGAATTTATTACAGGGACGGGAAGAATGGAGGCCATACTGCACCTTATGATAAATTCATCTGACACAGCGTTATCTGAAAAGCGAATTTTTACTGTTTACTGAATTCCTTCAGAGATTGGCTACTGGAAGCTCCCAAGCGATTCTGCTAGGCGGGGGGGGGGGGGGGTTT
>PVLD010003350.1:0-144428 GCA_004027595.1 Dinomys branickii | reverse complement strand
TAGCAGCACAATTTGTAATAGCTAAATCATGGAAACAACCCAAATGTCCATCCACAGAGGACTGGATTAAAAAACTGTGGCATTTTTACACAATGGAATATTATTCAGCTGTAAAGAAAGACAATCTAGGGGCTTTTATAGGCAAATGGTCACAATTAGAGACCATACTCATAAGTGAGGTAAACCAGATGTGCATGTGTAAACAGCGTATAGTATCATTAGTGTAGGAAACTGGAGGAGAGAATATAGATTGGGAAGTGTGAAGGGAGACTGCTAAAGGATAGAGAGCAATCGGGATGAAGGGAAGGAGAGGAGGAAGAGGATAGCTGAGTAGGTATGTATGTGTGTACGGGATGGCTGACATGGTTGCACTGTTGTCTCATGTCATATTGATGTGGGAAACAATCAGTGATTAGTTGTTTGATCAACCTTGTATGTCTATTTGTATTTTCCTGAGTATACACTTTGAAGCTACCAACGTGTAATACAACAACCATTGTCAATCCCTTGCCACCTGTAGTTCGACTTTTGTACTGTTCTCGTGCCACTGTGTGTATGTTTGTTAGTGTTTTTGTTCTTTTATTTTTAAAATAAAAAAATAAAAAATAAATGCATTTCTTGTATACAGCATATTGTTGGATTTTGTTTGTTGATCCACTCTTCCAGCCTGTTTCATTTGATTGGTGAACTGAGGCATTTACATTAATGGTTATTACTGATATGTATTGAATTATATTTGTCATGTTATTTTCTTGCTGTTTGTTTCCTACTTTGCCCCTCTGTTTCATTATTTGCTCTGCTTGGTGGCTCCTTTCTTTGGTTGTTCTTGGAATTGTAGTCATTTTTTCTCTTTCTAAAATATCTTTCAGTACCCTTCACATGGTTGGTTTAGTGGTCATGAATTTCTTTAGTTGTTCTTTGCTGTGAAAGTATCTTATTTCTCCATTAATTTTAAAAGATAGTTTTGCAGGGTACATGAGTCTGGGTTGGAAGTTATTTTCTTTCAGGACCTGAAATACTTTACTCTAAGCTCTTCTTGACTTGATAGCTTATGCTGAGAAATCTGCCATGATTCTGATGGGCTTTCCTTCATAGGTGATCTGTTTATTTTCTCTAACAGCTTTTAATATTATGTTCTTTTGCTGAATTTCTGGGATTTTAATTATTACGTGTTTGAGTGTAGATTTATTCTGGCTATGGCTAATTGGAGTTTTATATGCCTCACTTTCTGTGTGTCAGATTCTTTTCCCATGTTCGGAAACTTTCTGCTATCACTTCTGCAAATAGCCTTTGTGTCATTCATGTTGCTGATATCTATGAGTCTTACATTATTTCTCTTTGCATCATTTTGTACCTGTTGAATTGTTATTTCCTGGTTCCTTGTTATTTTTAAAAGATCTTTTTGCTATCTCTGGCTACAATGCTGTCTTCAAGGTCTGAAAGACTACCTTCAGGTTCATTCAGGTGGTTTTGCCAGCTTTCAATGGAATTAGCAACTTCCTGGATTTCTCTTTGAATCTTTTTCATCCATTCTAATTCTTTCTTATATTGCTCATTCATCATTTCCATCATTTTTTGTACTCCTCTATTTCATGTATGTCTTTTTTTATATGCTGAGCTATTCTTTCATTAAGGTTGTCATTTCCTTTTTTATCTGAGATATTATTTCTGGTTTGATTTCTTCTATAGCCTGATGGAGTTGTTTCTTTACTTCAGTTACTGTCATTTCAGAAATTTCAGGTGTGTAACTTCTAAGTTCTATGTTGAGGTCTCCTGGACTTGTTTAGGTGGAGGTCTGAGATTGCATTTTGCTGCTTTGTTTTGTCATTTTCCCTTGATCTTAGCCAAAAGGCTGAGAAGTGATGTGTTTTATCATTTTTGAAGCTCCATAATTTTCCCGTGACTTAGGGTCACTTCATTGATAGTGGCAGGAGGGAAAGCATGGAGTCTCACCCCTCCTGGGAAGCTCACTAAAGTTCCCTGGGTTTCCTAGGACTGAAGATTTTTCATAAATTTTTGAATTTTTTGTTTGATTTCAAAACAAGTTCTTATTTTTCTCACAATGACTTTTATGCAATAATGCTAAGTAAGTAAAGAAAAGGAGGTTTTTCTTTCAAGAAATATAAAAGCATTTTGCATCATATTTCACACAGTAAGGAGGTACACAATAATTAAAAAGCCAGTGAACTCTGAATATTTATCTTGGTTACTTCCCATTTCAGTGATCACTTACTCATTGTGGTATAAAATTATAGACAAAGACATCTGTCTTCACACAACAATTACATTGGCTTATTGTGAAAACAATGATATTCTCTTGAATATGTCTTTCAGTATATGTTAATCATTCCACCTACCAAATAATGGTTCAAATGTTAAAGTATACTGAATATGAAATCATTAGAATTGCATTTAAATGCTTTACACTGAACCTCTCATTATCTCTTGTATTGTTTTTTAACTCTTAAAGAAAACTAAGTAATGGTAATTTTTTAAATAGCTGAGATTTCCATGAGTAAAATAAATGTTGAGAAATAGCAAGTTTACTTGTATTTGAATTTTATAGAATTTGCTCAAATATACCTCAGCTTAAAAAAACATAATGTCATTGCTTTAGAACTACTTACAGTAAAGTAAAATTTCAATAACTTAGATCAGTGGGCTTCTCCAGAATTGTAGAATGTTGGTTCTAAAAGTATGGCTATAGCTCTGAAGCACTGTACCAAGAAAATTTGGCAGTGGATGCTTTTACTAATATTTGTTTCTGTTACATGGTGGTAGAGTAAATCTATTTAGAAATTAGTACCATTTTTCTTTATTTTCTAGAAGATTAATCTTCCAAGTTACAGTATATACATTAAATCTCTCTTCTCACAAAAAGTTCTACTAACATCTATTGCTAAACTATTCTACCATTTGTTTCAACCAATAATTGGTAAAGTTCAGACCATTCTTATTTCTAGCAAATGCCTGAAGTCTTACAATAATATAAAATAATTATACTGGAAAGTATATAGATTGATACAAATAGTGTGATACAGTCTGATGTAAACATTGAGAGGTAGCAACACCGGCATTACAACAATGTATAAGGAAAAAAGTAGATCTGAACTTTACCCATCCATGACCTCACAAACAGTTTTTAAATCATTTTATAATGATGGCATTCATAAAGGACAGTTCTTACATAGCTCTATAGGAGTTTGCTGTTGTCAACCAAGACTGTTCCTCTGGCTCCAAGAAGTGCTTAGCTCTATTAAGTATCTGGTTACAGCTGAGCTTCAAATGTAGGAAGCATTGAATAGTAGAAATCATAGGCACTTGTTTCTTAGAAAACAAATAAGCAGTTGCTTGCCACCTTAGAGACATGCAGAATGAAACAGCATAATGAGTAAGATCATTGATGTTAGAGTGCGTTAAACCTGACATTGAAGCATCGTTTCCTATCTGCTTAACTTGGAGAACTCATGTTAAACTCTGAAAGGAACCTCCCAGCCTGTTTCTTCCTCTACGTTAGTAGGGTGATGCTCCCTTCCTTTAAAGAGTCCTTGTAAGAATTGAAGACAGTATGTGACATCATCTAGCATACTGACAATTCTACATACAGACAGCTCTTAATTAGTGCCAACAAGTACAGTCTTAGTACTTAGAATAGTTCTATTTAAAATGGAGCTCTAGACCAGTTTTCCAAACTAGGACATGAGGCCTGGATGGGGCAGAGGTAGGGGCAGGAAGCCCGGCAAGAAACAACAGCAAAGACATAAGGATTTATTTGTAGAAATTAGGTCTTACAAAATTAGGGTGCTGTGACAAGATCTAAGCAGGAATGATCAGGAGAAGCTTGGATCTCTATACTAAATGGGCTCTCTAGATAGAATTCAGGTCTAGGACCTGGACTTGGCTGCATGTGTTGGGAACAGAGGGAACACAGGTCATGAAGATCAGAGACAGTGAACAAGAACTCATGCAGGTCAGGACAGTGATAGGCACATGACAGAGATCCAGAAAGATAAGTCAGGAAGCTTTTAATTCAAGACAAGTTTTCTTAACCGCTCATATTCCCAGTGAAGTGAAAAGAAAGATATGTAAAGAAAATAATCACAAAAGACACGAAGTTTTTCATACTAAATTTTGTACTGGGCTATAGAAACCCAACACCTTCATATAATCAGCAAACATTTACTGAATAGAAAGTGCATCTAGGGATTAAGCAGGATGATAGGCAAGAACCCTCCCCTCATGGAGGTTAAATTCTCCTGACGTGGTAGAAATTAGGTATAGAGGAGAAACGTGCATAAGGTAGTGTTATGGATCTCACGTTTACTTTCCCTCCAAAACCACATGGCAGACTCTACTTCTCAGCATGATGACACCTGGAACTGTGGCCTTTGGGAGTAATTCAGTGGGGTAGAGCCCTCATGAATGGGACTAGTGCCCTTGTGATCAGGCCAATGTGTTAACCACTGTCTTTCTTCCATGTGAATACACAAGGAGGAGTCAGCTAACTGCAGTCTGGAAGGTGATCTGCTCCAGAACTCAGTCATGCTGGCACCCTCATCTTAGACTCCCAAACTGTGAGAAATAAATACTTGTTTAAGCCTCCAAGTATTTGGTAATTTGTTCCAGTAATACAAACTGACTATGATAAATATAACTATGCAAAATTAAAGGGTAAATGCCAAGAAGACACTAAAGCAAGTAAGATCATGCTATGAATGCAGTACTGTGCATCCCAGGCTCTGCTGTAAGATGTGAAAATTTATACCCCCAGCTGTTGTGAAGTTTATAGACTAGCTTCCTAGGACAGCTTGAATCATATGATTAGCTAAGGACAGAATATAAAAACACAACCTTTTCATCCAGCTTAGCCCAACTCAAAGGGGCATTCTATCATCTAATTATGACTAAACTGTAGTCCAGCTTCTCCAACCATTCTATCACTTTCCCCACAACTGTAAATCTTGACGGCACTCACTATCCAATTTCCTACTTCTCAAAGCCAATTTCCTTTGGGTCTGTGGTAGTCAGAACCCTAAAATGGCTCATGCTTTCTAGTTTGTTTAGGTTACCTATAGTTAACACTTTGTATAATCCCATCGCCTTGAGTGCTGAAAGCATATGTAATATGACCCTCAGAATTAGATGATATTGCATGAATTTTGCAGATGCAATTAAGATTCCTAAGGGATTTTTCTACTGTATTATGAGAGAGGCATGTTCTAGAGCCATCAAATAGGAAGACAATGGGGTTCTCAGAACTATACAAGTCTGCTACAGGGGACCAGAGTCTGCTACTAAACTACGTAAGCTCACAGTAGATTCCTCCTTAATCAAGCTTCCTGATGAGAACACGACCTGGAACACATCATATTTATTCTTACTTTCAATCAAAAGCTTTGACTTGGACTTCTGACCTACAGAAAGAATTGATAATAAGTGAGTGTTGTTTTAAATTACTAAGGTTTTGGTAATTTGTTTTTCAGCAATAGAAAACCAATACATGAACTTAGCCCATGAGATTATATTGATGTAAAACAGAATAAAGGTTGCTAAAACCCTAAATGAGCATAGAAAACTGCTGCAGAGCAAAAAGAACTTTTTCCTGGAAAACCCCCCAAAGACATTCTATATTTGAAATCATAGTAGGTAGAACAAGTGAGAGCTCTGGGTCTGACACCAGGAAAGACTTCAGGGAAAGGTCTATTCTGAAACAACAGGGCGGGGGCATCTCTCCACTTCCCCTGTATATGGAAGACATATGATAGCAGCATTTTGCTCAGCTGAATCTCAGAAGTCATTGCTAAGAGTATAGTTTGGGTTAGAAAGAGCTCAAAATGGCATCATAAAAATAGAGACACGGAGCTAGAGCCCATGGTAACTCAGGACCACCACAAAATTCTTGAAACAAGGGAAGTAAAAAACCAGTTCACTTAGGGGTAATATGGCTCCATAAGTTATCAGGCAAATCAGTCTTTGTTAGGGGAGATGTTTGTTGTGGTGTGGGGTTTATTTTGTACAAAGTGAATAATATAGTACACTATATACCAGGAATCCAGCCTCTCACAAATCTAACTGGAGGCCTAGAGTCCACAACAACATCTCATGTTTCATGGATCTGCACTGTGAAGGCCCAAAGGTCAGCGGTGGAATCTAGGAAGTCTGTGCCAGCAGGATAAAGAATCTGTGCTAGCAGGCTGAGGGATCTGCACCGGAGCCAAAAAGTGACTCTCAGAGTAAGAACCAGAGCTCCCCCAAAAGGTACCTCAGCCATCCTCAGCAACAGTGAGGTCCCAAACTACTCTGATGATCAAGATGGCCGAGTTCCCATCCCGGAAGCCAACGCACCAAGCTTCTTCAGGAGACTGAGCAATGTACCATCTTCCCCTCCAGAGCCAGGCAGTGATGCTCAAAGTAAGGACCAGAGTTCCCCCAAAGTGAACTGAAGGTATTTTCAGTGCTAACAAGGTCCCAAGCTCCTCATAGGATGAAAACAGCCAAGTTCATCAGGAAAGCCAGCATGACAAGTTCCTCCAACAGAACCAACAGCTCCTTATAGCTTCTACCAGTTCCCAACAGCCTTTCTCAGCTCCTAACAGCCTTACTTCTTCTCTAGTTCTGCTTTTTATGCTGCTGGCAACAATCCCCAGGTGTGCCTCCCACACCCAGCACCATGCCTACTCAGTTCAGCTTGGGGTTATAAATTATGGTCATAACTGGTGGTTATGACCACCAGTTGTCAGTCCACTACAGAACTACCTAATTATGATATAGCAATAGGCAAATAAGGAAATGTGGTCACCTATTGAAGAATGAAACACACTAATGCCCTTCACTCCTGAAAACAGGATTCCTTTAGCTCTTGTGTAGGTTTCTATCAACCTGTTTCCCATCCTCTACTGTATTTCTGTACAGCCCATCCACATATAATGAGTTGAGTCTGTAGGCAGTTCTTTCATGGGAAAGAACTTACATTAGAAAAATCTAAAATGAGCAAAGCAAGAATGTATTAGCTACCTTTATTGTTTAAGTCACATGTAAAGAAACTAAAAATACTTGCTTTTATGGAAAATCAAGAGCATGAGAAAAAATTTCAAGATGAACAAGAATAAGGGCTTGTCCTATATGAAGCAAAAATAGCAGAATAATAGAAGAAAATTTCAGAATCATTCTAATCTAAGATTCAAAGCACTCTGCCAATAGCAAGAATATGCTATTACCAGAAAAAGGAACAACCCAGGAAGAAGTGCTCAGAAACTGAATATATTTGCTGAAGTTAAAATACAAATAGAAATGCTTCTTAAATAGAATGCTTAAAAATGACATGAAAAATAAAACAAGAGAATCTCCAAGAGCATTAAGCAAAATGACAAAATAGGAAAGTATAAGGAAAAAAGCTAGGAAATATGGAGGAAAAACAGAAAATTCAAGAGCTGTTTCATAGCAGTTACAAGAAGAGAAGACCAATAAGCAAATAAGGGCAAAATGACACTGAAATATGATAACAACTTCCCAGACTTTAAATACACACATCCACATGCATGTATGCATGCACACACAGTGACAATGTCACCTGAGTGCCAAACGAAAGTAATGATTCATATTAAAAATATTCTGGTAAAGCTTCAGACCTAAAGTACAAAAATAAAGTCTAATATGTGGAGATGTGGACCGTGGGGTAGGTTTCTTTACATAGGAATTCCAAATGTTTACAGCAATGTCACACTTCCTTTGAAGTCCTCAGGAAAAGTCACTTTGAACCCATCTTGCTATAACCAGTCAATCAATCAAGTGTTGAAAATAAAATCAAGACTTCTGACACCCAAGCAATTTAAAGCTTACCTTTGGTATATATTCTTTTTTTTTTTTTTTTAAAGTCACATTCATATAAGTCGCTGTAATAAGGTGCCATGATGAAACATATGTCTCTCCTGTCAGTAACAAGAAGGAGTTCTGTTAGAAATCCAGAGAAAGGAAGCCAAATGTTTTATCAAAAAGCCATTCAAGTTTTAATAAAATTATAATGTAGCATGATTCAGAGTTATTGATTGAGTTTAAGAGAGGCCACTTTTCCTTGACACTTGGAGCATTCATCATTAAATGTCACATATTTAAAGATGAATTATGTTTTCCTCTCTTGGAGTAAAACCAAGTCACTTTAATTCTTCAATGAATAATGTGTGCATAATAAAGTTATAAATGCCATTTGAGGATGCAGCTTTTCAAGTCAACTTATATACAGCACTTAGAATATTTAACTATACTTTTAGACTAGAAAGTAAGCATTCTAAATCTTAATGATATAAAAAATTAAACAGAAGTCTCAATATCAGAACTGAAATATACACTCATCTGGGGCCAGCCAACAAAGTTTATTTAATTAAGCACCCTTCAAGGTCTGGATTAAAAGCTCATTGATTCCATCATCTCTTCCAATTAATAAGAGCAGCCCAAAGTTAACAGGGAGCCCAACACATGGGCATTTGAATATACAGAGAACATGAAACCTCACAGAAATCATTTGCTGTGCTTCTAATGCTCCCAACCCCTCCTAAGATTCTACTGTAATCTCATTACCTTTCATTTTCCTCATAGTTCTTAGTAAACAAAAGCAAGTAGTTTGCAAATCTCACATTTCATGGAAGGTTTCATTTGTACAACCAAATTCATGTTTAGTCCCCATAATGGTATATCTCACAAATATTATGAACCTTATTTTCTCACAAAATGAAAGGACACTGTTGATTCTGATGAGATTGATCATTAGTGCATGAGTTATTCTTAACTTAGAATTTGTAACAGGTAAATCTTAAAATTGCACTGTTCTAATATACATGGATTTATTCCTTATTCAGCAGATGGTCATGGGGCTGGTTCAGCTTCATGCAGTCATTCAGGAATCTAAGCTAACAGAAACTCTGCCATCTTTAATATATAACTTGTAGATAGCCTGGAGCTTAATTATCCAGCCAACAGCAGAAGAAAAAAGAGAGGATCCTATTAAGTATTACAAGTCAGATCTAAAACTGGGATACACAATTTCAGTCCATTTTACATTAGTCAGGACTTAATCATAGATCCACAGATAAAAATATGAACTCTGATCTAGCTAACTGCCCAGGTGGAGGGAGACTGGTTAGTAAATAGACAGCCAGTTTGCCACCACCAATGGTATTTAAAACGTTAACAAATATCCAAAAATGCTTGCAGTGTGGTTAACTGCTGACAGTCCCTAGCTCATTGTTAGTTTGCAAGGAGGTGAAAGAGAGAAACATGGTTTAAACATCTTTGCCTGTTAGCACCTTAGCTTGCATAAGTAGGTGTTTGAGAAAATCTTAAAGGAATTAATTTACTTAATTATATTCTAGTAGCAAGACAAATTAATGCAGCTACCAGAGTGAAAAATAATCTCCTTTCTAAATGAAACGATCAAGCCAAGTATTTTGAACTGATTATATTTTTATTAAAATATCTACAATACAATGAGCTCATAATTCGTTATTCCAAATAATAGCTGAGTTAGTAAATTTCAATATTTGTTTTATTATTGAATGCAAAACCCATGATAAAGACTGCAAAATACATGCATTCTCTCATTTTTCTTGAGAGAACAAAAACATGCAAGAAATGTTTAATGATATAATGAATTGGTAATTTCCTAATTTGCTACAAAAGAAGAAGCATTTATCAGGTGATGTTTACATGTGTATGCTGCAACAAACTATTAAAGTAATGAACCTAAATCTCATAAATCAACCAAACAAGTCCTCAAACACAGCAACTGTTAGCAGGGTACCTCAGCCTCCGATTCAAAGCCCACAGAAAGGATGAAAAAGTAACAGTACCATTGGAGGAAATTTTTTGCCTATATGGGAAAGCAGTTACATAAATTGATGGGCAAGGATTGTGAGTCAGATTGGACAGAGTGAGGGTAGAGATAGAAAGGAGATTCTAAAAGGCATTCATTGTCTTCTGTAGTTTAATTACAAACCGTTACAGTATCATCTATTAAACATAACCAAATACATTAAAAGTAGTTCAAATATGTGTGAAAGTATATGGGTATAAAAAACTAGAGACATGAAACAAACACCATTTATCAAACTGATTATTTACATATGAATATCATAAACACAATGTCAAAAGTGAATAGCAGGAAGTAGGCCATTTAAAGGTATGACAATTGAGGTTACAGTTGCTAGTAAAGACCAGGTCTGTGATATGATGGTGAGATAGTAGCTGAGATGGTGGTGCGACAAGACCACTCAAGGACAAGAGGCTAGGAACCAGGAGGCCAGTTGATCAGAAAAGGATACAGACGCTCTTCTACTTACCATGGGGTTTTATCCAAATACATACATCATAAACTGAAAATATGCTAAGTCAAAATGCATATAATGCTAACCCACTAAACCTTAAAACTTCACAATGACGTATACTATAAAGTATGAAAAGTTTACCCTCCTGTCCACCTGAGTAGAGCTGCACACAGCTGTCAACATCTACCAAGAGTATAATGCCTCTCATTGCTAGCCTAGCACAAGATCCAAATCCAAAACTCAAAGTATGGTTTCCACTGCATAAGTGTGAGTTTTAAAATGTAGCAATGTTGAAAACTTGTAAATAACCCCATGATAAGTCAGAGACTGTCTATATATGTAAATGATCCAGTAGCCAAGAGAGATGGCAAATATGATCCAGAGAGACTAACAGTGAGCAGAGAAAAACCTTTAAACTCCAAAAGACCCAGGGTTGGGTAAGAGTCATAGCAGAGAGAGGTGATGTGCATGGGTGGACTCTGATAATATGAAAACCAAAGCTCAATTTTCTTTCCCTGGGGAGGCACTAAGGATAGTTTGCAAACACCAGTAAAAATACAAAGAGGTAGGAAAAGTGTGTATGAGAACACAGGCACCAAATGACAAGGCTGCAGAGAAAGCTGAGTCTTGGAGAAGAGCTAGGGCAAAGCGGCAGATTTTGCTAATGATAGACCATTGTGTTCTCTCTGGGTGAGTAATGAGTTGGCTGGATGCCTTCAGTGAATGGTGCTTTAGGACAGTGCCCATAGCAGCAGGGTATTCAAATCCCAAAAAGAACAAAAAATAAGTGCAGGGTCTCTCTTGTTCTCCACTCTGAGGAAGAGAACTCATGTAGAATTTGAAGCCTAAACACACTCACACAATTGTAAGTCCAGATAAGAAAACTGTTTCTGGGGCCAACTGTGATATACTACTTCTTAAATTTCATTGCTTTTTTTTATATTTGGGAAATGCTTAGCTTTACAAATTAAAAGCTTGGTGATCAGGTCGTCAAATGATGAAAGGTGAATGAACCAGCACAATAACTGCATTCCTGGATTAAATCAGACAGATTCCACAAGGGTTTCAGAAGGATGCTCACATTTTTTTAGTTAAAATTTTTTGCAGTTTGTGCTGTTATAAAAGGAACCTCACCTGATCTGGAAATGTAAAAAGAGACAGGGAGAAATTCCTCTAACCTACTCTTTTTTTCTGACTCCCCAAATCCTGTAAGTCCAACTTGTCATCACTTTTAGTATTTTACACTTGTACAAATTAAATGTGGTTGATAAGGCAAGTGTGGTGGTACATGCCTATAATCCCAATACTCAGCAGACTGAGACAAGAGGACCACCTCAAGTGCAAATCCAGCCTACCATACAGTGAGTTCGAGACCAGCCTGAAGTACATAATAAGACCTTGTTTAAAAAAAGAAAAACAGTGATTGATAAGAACATTTGTAGAAAATTATCCTCAAGAGAAACTCAACTCAACTTTGGGGAATGTCAACTCAGATATACTTTGGGGAATGAGGTCTTTCATAAGCTGATACCTATGTGCAGAATTATGACTTTCAGATTTTATGAACACAGTCCACAGTAAGAAATACAGTTCACATTTTAAACCCGTGTATACAAAATAAAAAGGATGTAAGCTATATATGTGAAATAAATTTTAATGAACAAGAAAGCTATATTTAGAGTGTAAAATGTATACTTGTGTTTTATTCTATTTTATATTTTAAGTACTACTCATGACTTATTAAACTCATTTCATTACTTAATAATTGGTCACAAATGACAGCTTAGAAAATATTGATTTTTGAGGGAAAATTTAGAATTCCTCTTTTTTCTATCAAAGGGAAATTTCTTCTGTCACTGAAATAAAACAAATACCACTATCTTTTAAAAAACAATAACCATAAAACCATAAGGATTGCACAATAATCACAACAACTAGCATTTAATGAGTGTTGAATATAAAGCAAACTTTGTTTCACTCATTCTTTTATTTAATCATCACAGCAACCCTATGAGGTAACGCTTTTGCTAATGTGCACTCTACATTTCACAAAGCGCAACTGGGGGTTTTAGTCGCTCAGTTACTTTCGTATACTATGTTGCCCCAGTTTTCTTCCTTATGTAGCTTACTGGACACTGAGGAACAGAGCAGGGCACAAGACACGACAGACACCTTTGGTGGTTTCTCTTCTCGCTGTATTTATCCTCCCATGTGTGCATCACTTTTCTCAGTCAACCAGACATTGCCGTGCTCATTATCTGTGCAACTCAACTTCTTTAGGAAGCACAGCTTAAACGCCAGAAAACTCACACAATAGGTTTCAGAATTCCCGTGCTTTTATCTGTTTCTATTTTCTATTCGCTGGTATCAAATGGCTCCATCTCCTCAAAACACTGCTGCTAGTTATCTAATTTAAGGTTGTTAGTGGCAGCCAGAGGAAACAGATATCGCCATTTCACCAATTATCTCCCGCAGGGAGGATTTAGTCCTTTTTAAATAGGGCCACAACATCAAGTTCATCTACCGTATTAGTGAGGTCTTTATCACTGCCAAGTTCAGAAAGTGCTGAAGCATTCAAAGTGTTTTTTGCCTTTGTATTTTGGGTGCAGTTCATTTTCTTGCTTTTGAAGAGCTTGGGTTTCACCTACAAGAGAACCACCATACAAAATCAAGTCTAGTCAGGATTATGAAATGAATATACCTTAGGCCAAGTGAAGAGTTAGTCAGCATTTGTTGATTACCTCTATATTCAAAGCCCTGAATTAGAACCTCCATGAACCTTCGGGATGAACAGAAATCTTAAATGATCATTACCACTTTTTTCAGGGGTACAGCAATGCCACATTCCCAGCCCCTGGGAATTGGGCAAAATGACTTGTTTAACAGACGAGCAGGTGCACTTGCAGGTGAAGTCCTAAGACTTAATCACGGTATAACTTACTGTGCCCTAGTCCCCTCCAATGACCAGGAGTGGTTCAAACAGGAGCTGCACTGTCGGCTACTTTTGGACCCTAGCGGAAGGCAAAGTGGACAAGAGCTCCAACTGAACCACAACCCACGGATGATGTAAGCAATTGTTAAGCAGTTTTTGCTTCAAATCTTTGAGTTTTGAATGTTATTATATCAGTAAACATACAGGTACAACTGACCTTTGGAAAATAAAATCTCTTAGGAGATTTTAAAGCTCCTTAAAAAAACTCACCAAGAAAAAAATGTAAGAAAACAAAGTATAAATGAAAATTTTATGTAAACAGAAGAGTAAAAAAAAAACACTAACAAATGAATAGCTATTATAGGGGTTGGGTTAGTTGTGGGTAAAAATTTCCACTGGTGTCATGAGGGAGGCAAGAGAAGAGGAGGAGGTGGGTGAGATGGAGCATGTAAAGGTGCAAGAGAGGAAATGTATGTCACATGAGCAAAGCCACATTTGACTTGTTTGGTGGAGCATGGAGTCAAAAGCTACAATATCTGAGAAAGAAAAGAAGAGGCAGTTGATAAAGGTGTGAAAAATACAGACAAAAGAACTTAGAATTTGATGTTAATTCACTAATTTTGCACTCATTCATTCATTCTTATGTTTAATACTTAAAATGAGCTAGGAACTCTGCCCACCAGATTCCTGGAAACCAAAATGAATGAATTGTGATGACTGCTCTTAGATCTCACTATTTTGGGGAGCTCATATAAACAAACAGTTCCAGTACTCTGTAATGTTTCATAATAGACATTTGTGCTAGCAGCGTAAAGGTAGAATAAAGTTAATTTGCATGTAGGGAAGAGCTCATAAATGAGAAAACAATGACAGGATTTGGCAAGGCCTTAGAACAAAACATGACATTGAAGAGATTCTCAAAGAGAGATTATTGATCATTCAGGTGAAAATAAAATTAAAAAAAAAAAAGGAGGACAGACATTTCAGTTAGGGAGAAGAGCGCTGATTTATTATTCATTGTTTGAGACATTTTGTATAGGTACTGTGTTAAAGTTTCCATGTGTTTGTCTCACTAAAGTTAATAAGCATTTATTTATCAAACATGAACTATGGCCAAGCACTGTGCTAGCCTTAGCATATTACAAGAGGCAAGATAGCCTCCCTTGCCTCATATTATACCTGGGGAAAGGTGAGATGGTTAATTAAATAGATGATTACATTAAAGGGGAAAGGAGGTCACTGTGTCAGAATACACCTGAGTCAGTGGAAAGGATGACTTCTGCCTGGAAGGGGGGCTCAATTTTAGTTGAGAACTAAAAGTGAAATAGAAATGGGGAGGCTCGGTGGCCACTGCCTGCATGCCTAGCACGTATGTAGGTACTGGGCTGAATCCCAGACATCTTCAGGAGCCCCAAGGAGCCACTACCATGCCTCCTCCACCAGCGTGTGAGGCAAGCACGGCCCTGGACACCATCTGGGACCTTGGTAGTCACTCTCCACATCCTTAGTGAGTCTACAGGCACCAGACTGGACATCTTCAGGAACACTGGTGAGCCACTGCTGCACCTTTCTGATCAGCATGTGAGGCAGATGGAGCTCTGGGCACCCTCTGGGGCCTTGGTGGTCACTCCCTGCACCCCTGGATCCCCACGGGAGCTTGGCTGAATGCCAGATATCTTCAGGAACCCCAGTGGGCCTCCCCCATACCTCCCTGAACAGCATGTGAGGTGGATAGAGCCCCGGGCACCCTCTTGGGCCTTGATGGCCACTCCCCTCATGCTGCGCATATCTGAGGGGCTGAACAGAACCCCAGACATCTTCAGGAACCCCAGCAGGCCACCACCGTGCCTCCCAGACCAGTGTGAGGCAAGTGGAACCCTGGACACTGTCTGGGGCCTTGGTGGACACTCTCCACACTCCTGGTGAGTCTAGGGACGACAGGCTGAGCCCCAGACATCTTCAGGAACCCCAGTGAACCACGCCCATGCCTCCCTCACTAGTATGTGGACAGGTGCAGCCCTGGACACCTTCTGGGGCCTCAGTGGTCACTCCCAACATGACCTGCACCCCTGTGGGAGCCCAGCTAAAACCTGGACAGAGTGAGTGGCCTCAAAGACTCCACCCTCACCCCTTACCTTCTGGCTTAGGAACCAGGCTGGGTCCTGGGCAACATATGAAGCCTCAGTGACCATGACCAGTGTCTCTCCTACCCTGTGGAAGTCAGGCTGAACACTAGACAGCTTTAGGACCTCCAGTTAGCCTCTCCCAACCCTTCCACATTGGCCTGGAAACAACTGAATGCAAGAAAGTTTTATGAGCATCTGGGACCCCAACTTGCCCCCACACAACAGCACAGGAGCCATACTGAGCACTCAGAATTTTTAGACCCTTGCTCTGCCATTCCCACACAATAGTGGGAGTGAGGCTGAGCTCCAGGGAATCCCTGGATCTTCAAAAATGACAAAATGAAGGAACAAAAAGCCACCCCAGACCTCTATACCACCAAGAATGAGTCCAGGAGACATCAACACAGAAGAGCTGGAAAATCATACACCCAACAAAGATCACAATATTAAAACATGTTAGAGAAAAGAAACACATCACCTATAAAGGAAAGCCCATAGGAATCATGGCAGATTTCTCAACATAAACCATCAAGTCAAGAAGAGCTCAGAGTGAAGGATTCTAGGTCCTAAACAAAACAACTTCCAATCCAGATTAGTGTAACCTGCAAAACTATCCTTTAAATTTAATGGAGAAATAAAAACTTACATGGTAAAGAACAACTGAAGAACTTCATGAGTACCAAACCAATCCTACAAAGAATACTAAAAGATATCCTAGAAAGAGATAAAACATACCACAACTTCAAGAACAGCAGAAAGGAACCACCAAGCAGAGCAAGCAATTAAACAGAGGGTAAAAGGAGAATTCGACAACAGGAAAATAACAAGATAAGCCAATACATATCAATAATAACCATCCATGTAAAAGGTCTCAATGCACCAATCAAAAGAAGTAGACTGGCAGGGTGGTTCAAGAAACAAAATCCAACTATATGCTATATATAAGAAACACATTTAACTCAAAAGGAAACTCATAGACTGAAAATTGAAGGATGGAAAACAATACTCTGTGACAGGAACCCAGAAAAAGGCCACGTGGCTATTCTGTTTGAAGACAATGTGAATTTCAAACCAAGGAATACCAAAAGAGATAAAGGTCACTACATGCTTGGGAGTGGAAAACATCAGGAGGAAGAGATAAAAATCATAAACATCTATGCACCAAACACAAGAGCACCCAAGTATATGAGACAAATTTTAACAGACATAAAAAATGAAATAAGCAGCAACACAATCATAACAAGGGACTTTAATACACCATTGTCAAAAAAAGATAGATCAAACCAGACAAAAAAATCAGCGAAGAAATAACTAAACCAAACATGTGAACAAATGGACTTAGTAGACCTTTACAGAGTGTTTCATCCAACAGCATCAGAATACACATTCTTCTCAGCTGCACATGGGACATTCTCTAAAACATACCATATGTTGGCACATAGAACATGTTTAAGTAAATCCAAAGGAATTAAAATTATCCCATGTATACTATTAGACCATAGTGCAATGAAATTAGAAATTAATGACAAAAGAAATCACAAAAACTCCAAAAACACATGGAAATTAAATAACACCCTCCCGAACAAGCAATGGGTCACAGATGAAATCAAAGTAGAAATTAACCACTATTTACAATTAAACAAAAATATAGATACAAGTTATAGGAACCTGTGGGACTCAATGAAAGCAGTCCTCAGAGCAAAATTTATAGTGGTGAATTCCCACCTCAGGAGAACAGAACAAGCACAAACAAACAATCTTATGCTGCGCCTCTAGCTTCTAGAAAAAGAAGAGCAAGTCAAACCCAAAGCCCAGAGAAGACAGGAAATTATAAAGCTCAGGGCAGTAATTAATGCAATGGAGACTTAAAAATATATACAGAATTAATGAATCGAAGATTTGGTTCTTTGAAAGAATAAATAAAATAGATAAAGCCCTAGCTAACCTTATCATAAAAAGGAAAGAAAAATCTCAAATCCATGCAATAAGGAAAGAAGGGTGAAATCATTACAGATTCTGAAGAATTTCAGAAGATCTACAGTACCTACTTTGAAAACCTTTACCTTTAGAATGGAACACACAGAAGAATGGACAGATATCTAGATACATAGAAATTACCAAAGTTGAATGAAGAAGGATATGAAAATCCTGAATAACTCAATAGGAGCCAGGGAAATCGAGAACATAAGGAAAAACTTGCCAATGAAGAAAAGCCCAGGTCCTGATGGATTCACAGCTGAACTCTACAAGAAATTTAGAGAAGATTTAACACCAGTTCTTCTCAAACTCTTTAATGAAATTGAAAGGGAAGGAATTCTCCCCAACTCATTCCTGAAGGCAAGTATTATTCTGATATCAAAACCAGAGAAAGACCCAACCAAAAAAGAGAATTTCAGGTCAATCTCTCTAATGAATATAGATGCAAAAATTCTCATTAGAATACTAGCAAACAGAATACAACAAATCATCAACAAGATTATACACAATGACCAAGTGGGATTCGTCCCAAAAATGCCAGGATGGTTCAATATACACAAATCAATTAATGTAATACACCATGTCAATAGAGCCAAAGACAAAAATCCCATGATCATTTCCACAATGCAGAAAAACAGCCTTCAACAAAGTCCAATGCTCATTCATTATAAAAACCCTACAGAAAATAGGAATAGATGGCCTTTACCACAAGCTGATCAAAGCCATCTATAAAAAACCAATGGCTAACATCATACTAAATGGTCAAATATTGAAAGCTTTCATTTTAAAATCAGAAACAAGACAAGGATACCCACTGTCACACTCTTATCAATATAGTTCTGGAAATATTAGCTAGAGAAATTAGATAAGAGAGAAAAGTAAAAGGAACAAGGATAGGAAAGGAAGCAGTAAAATTATCACTATTCACAGATGACATGATATTCTAAATATAAGACCCCCAAAACTCCACCAAAACATCTATGGATTTAATAACCAAATTCAGTAGCATAGCTGGATACAAATTTAACATCCAAAAATCAATAGTATTCCTCTACACAAGCAAGAAACACACTGACAGAGAAATTAGGGAAACTATGCCTTTCACAACATCTAAAAAAATGAAATACTTAGGAATCAATCTAACAAAGGAAGTAAAAGATCTATACAGTGAAAATTATAGTACTCTGAAAAATGGAATCAAAGAGGATTTCAGACAATGGAAAGATATTCGTTGCTCATGGATAGGAAGAACCAACATTGTGAAAATAGCCATACTCCCAAAATTGTTGTACAGTTTCAATGTAATCCCAATTAAGATACAATTAGTATACCTCACAGATCTAGAGAAAACATTCCTAATATTCATCTGGAACCAGAAGAGGCCTAGAATAGTAAAAGCAACCCTGGAAAACAAAGAAAAGGCAAAAGGCATTGCCATTCCTGACTTGAAATTATACTACAAAGCTACTTTGATAAAATCAGCATGGTACTGGCATAAAAACAGACCTGAGGATCAATGGAACAGCTTAGAAGATGCAGACACAACTATAGACACACTTAGCCCCCTTATATATGATGAAGGGGGCAAAAATGTTCACTGGAAGAAAGATAACCTCTTTAATAAATGGTGCTGGGAAAACTGGCTTTCCATATGATGAAGACAAACCAGACCCATGTCTTTCACCATGCACTAAACTAAAGTCAAAATGGATTAAAGATCTAAATATTAATATCTAAAGATCTAAAAACACTAAATCTATTAAAAGAGAAAGTAGGTAAAAAATCTCAAAGACATAGGAGTAGACAGAGTTCATGGACAAAAATCAAACTGCATAGGAAATAAAGAATCAACAACTGGGATCTCATCTCATTGAAAAGATTCGCACATTAAAAGAAACCATCAATAAAGTATAAAGAAAACCCACTAATTGGGAAAAAATTTAGCCAACTTACCCTCAGACAAAGGACTTCTATCTAGTATATATAAAGAATTTTTAAAAATCAGGCCCTCAAAATTCAAAGACCCAATCTGAGATGAATACACACTTCTCAGACAAAGAAATACTAATGCCAAATAAATACATGAAAAAATGTTCAACGTCATTAGTCATTTGAGAAATGCAAATTAAAACAACAATAACTATCATTAAGAAATCAACCAATAACAAATGCTGGAGAGGCTGTGGGGAAAAAAGAACACTTCTCCACTGCTGGTGGGAGGGTAGACTGTTGAAATCACTGTGGAAATCAGTTTGAAGATTCCTCACAAAACTAGGATTTGAAGTCCCACTTAACCCAGCTATTTCCCTACTGAGTATTTTTCCAGAAGAATTAAAAACATCATACCACAGCAGTACATGTGCACCCATGTTTATAGCAGCGTAATTTGTTATAGCTAAATCTTGGAAACAACCCAAATGCCCGTCAACTGAGGAATGGATAAAATAGATGTATTTTTATACAATGGAGTATTACTCAGCTATAAAAAAGATATACTTGATTCTTTTGTAGGTAAATGGATGCAACTAGAGACCATACTTATAAGTGAAATAAATCACACCCACACGTGTTAACATCATATTGTCTTCCTGGTGTAGGAACCTGAAAGAGTTAAGTAAAACTCAAAATGTACAATAGAGGATACAAAAGAGAAAGAAATTGCTCAAAGGAAGAAACAACTTGGATGAGGGAAAGAAGAAAAAAGAAATATATATATATATATATAGAGAGAGAGAGAGAGAGAGAGAGAGAGAGAGAGAGAGAGAGCTGGGATAACGCTACTGCTGGTGTGTGCTGATGAAAGCAATAGTTAATGCTTAAATTTTTTTGTGTTCTGACCAATTTGGCATGCTTATATCTGGTAATCTGACCAACTGATTTGAAGACAATATGCAGTGGAATAACCATGGTGAATTCCTACCATCTTGTCTAGTGAAACTCTGTATTATGTCTAATGTTTTATCTAATACTTTTTTATTCTCTTTAATGGCTTGAACAATCATTCTTACAGCTGGTAATCTGAGCAATATAGCTAAAGATAACAATATGTAATTAACAACCACTGTTAATTCCTATGGTTTTTGTTTTGAAACCCTGTATCACTGTTAATGTTCTTGCTTTGTTTTGTTTATATTTGTGATGTTGGTGTGTTGCTATTTTTCTTTCTTTTACTACTCTCTTTAAAAGAAAAAAGAGAAATAGAAATTTGGCATGATGGTCTCAGGGAAAAGGACCCACCTACACGAAGACCTGGCAGTGAAGAGGGAGTGCATGCTGACAGAGGAGGTGAGGGTATCGAGTATGGCTGAAGCACAGAGAGATGGGGCCAGTGGCAGAGAGGACAGACAGGCAACAGGGTAAGGGCAGCAGCCACCTTCATAAGCTGGGGCCCTGTCCTTACATCTGTGGAGACTCTGAGACATTTTTAAAAGGCTGTCCTAGTCACCTTCTCATCACTGGGACTAAAGACCCCACACCCACTCCTTAGAAGAGGACAAGTTTACTTTGGCTCACATTTTCAGTCCATGGTCGCCTAGCTCCAAAGAGAAAAAGCAGAGTGCCAGGTCTTGCAGAGGAAAGTTGCTCACACCATAGTGGTCAGGAAGCAGAGAGCAAAGTGAGGAGTCCTGGAGGTAGATGCGCCCTTCCAGCTTACGCCCCCAGTGACTCCTGTCTTCTGTCCAGGCTCCGTCTCCTAACTCAGCTATGGATATTTATCAGTGGATCGATACACTGATCCATACAGTGCTGCCACAACCCAAGCACCTTCCAAAAGCTCCACCTCTGAGTACATGAGGCTTTCGGGAGGTTCTCTAGTTCTAAACTGTGCAGAAGGCATAATAACCTATGCATCCCACAAGTCATCACATGTGACAGGCAATGGAAAAGAACCAGGACCAAAGGCAAGGAAATCAGTTACAAGACTTATATAGGAGCTCAGGAGAAAAGCCATGATAGTGTACAAGTAAGCAACAGTAAATTAGAGAGTTGTGAGCATATTTCAGGAATGTTTAAGGTGATAACGTGATCTGGCTTCGGGCCATGTATGAAGGGAGAGAAAGTTTGGGATCATTGTGAGGCTTTTACTTTCCAGGTCTGTACAATGGACCCTTCATGCTATTAGTCAGTGAGAGAGGAGACAGGAATTGCAAAAAATCTTTGTGAACTAAAATCTTATATGTAGGGAATCAGATTTAATCAAAATACGGAGAAGTGGAGTTCTAGCTGGAGGGAAGCAAGACTAAAATTGGTTTCAGCTGAAATTGCAAATGCCCTATGTCAATCTAAGGCAGCTGACTGAAAGGCCGAACCTACTAGCTTCTGAGAGGGACACTGAAGTGATCTGATTTTTTGTGAAAGGTAACTGGGAAAACGTGATAGGAGAATCACAAAAGAGAGTAAATAATGGTGAAAGAGGGAATTATTTAATTGTCCAGACAAGTGGGGACATAAAGCAACTGCGATGGGGCTCAAGCAGAAGGAACAGAAAAAGGAGAGGATGAACAGACTTTGGTGGTAATGACATGTGATGGAGTGAGAGGAAATGGATGTGAAGAATAAGCTAGATGTTCTGGTTTGGGAGGTGGGAGGAGTGATGAATCTATATTGGAGGAATGTTCTTTGAGATGAGGCGGGGTTTCTAGGAAACCGGGCCAAATTTTGTTTGGTATGACCTACTTGCGGTACCTCGAAGGTGCTCCACAAGGTGTGTTGTAACTATGTGACTGGAGTTTAGAAGGAAGAATGAGGATTGGAGATATAGTTCTAGATGTTGACTACATATATTAGAGCAAAGGCACTAGATAATAGTTGCCTCACATGGAAGAACATGTAGGAAACTAAGAAGAGAAAGGAAAACTATAGAGGAAGTGTTCAGTCTAAGATCTTGATGGGAAAAGGTAGAAATGATTGAGAAAAAACCACTCTGCCCTCCAAAACTGAGACCTTTCCCAATGAAGAAGGGTTTTAAATGCTTGACCTTTACTTACGCATTAGAGAATTACAAAGTGAGATGTCTGTGAAAGGGGGACCAATTTGAAAACTGTAACAGCAGATCAGCCCCCACCAAAAATAGTACCAATTCTAAATAATACTTTGTGAGGATGGGGTGAGGACATGCCTTTAACTATAATGAACAATAAAAAGACTTAGCAAATTTAAGTTCCTGTTTTTCACACAATCTTTTTCCCCCAAAATTGGACTATTTTGGCTGGAAAGTGGAAATATACTGGATAAAAAGCGACTGCTCTGTCACTAGTAGAATAAAAGAATAACAGTAACTATTATTAGTTGGGCAAATGGGCCAGAAAAAATAGAAAAAGAACTTATAGCAAATTTGGCTGTTTGACTACTCAACTGAGAACCTGTCACAAGGCATCAATTTAAGGGTGCCTGCAGCAGTATTCAGCTCCAAACAAGGTCAGTAAAAAATGGCAAGCACACAGGCAGAAAAGCTCCACCTACTCATGCATAATATTCATTCCAGAGCTATCGGTAGCCTCTTGGGATGGCTCTGGTGCTTCCATTTAGATGCTGGCTACTTGTGTATGACATGATGATACGTCAGTACATACCAAATGGCACTGTAAAATATTAGTTTTGAATTTACCAAGGGTTCTCATTAAAATGAAAAACACACTGTGCAATTTCTAAAGAAACTGAGTCTCCATCTGCTCTGCTTATAATTCAGAAAAAGCCATAAACAGAAAGATATTAGTCTACATTCACAGCCAGGTCCCCATCTAAGCACTGAATAGTGGAGTGAGTCATTTCCCTGTAAGCAAGGAAATGGCCATGATTACCATCCTGCTCATGGCATCATCTAAGGAGGAGAGCAGACCTCAGAGCAACGTCATAAGCTGTCAAATGCTCATAATTGTATCTAACACCAGTGATGATGGGAATTTCTTGTTTGGTTTGTTTTGTTCTGTTCTGTTTTAACATAATAGACCTTCCAATCTGATTTGAAGAGAAAAGTAGAACTCAGCAGGAGTATTAGGTTTATAATTAGCTTTAGCACTACAATCCAGGCAAGACCCAGAGTTTTTTTTAATAGGTTCCAAAACATGTTTAAAAACAACATTTCCAATGAGATAATTTTTCCACATTCAGAAATGAGAGAAAACTAACAGTTATAAAGTATCTTAATACTTGGTACTGAAGTTTGGAAAGCTATTATCTATTTAGTACAAATCCATTTGACATTCTAAAACTAAAATTTTCTTCATTTGGGGCTATGGCCCAATGAGATGGACAAACAGAATAGATTAAATTCTTATGTGAATTTGCTAGGGCAGCCAAACCAAAAAATCCACAAATGAGGTCACTTAAAACAAGAGAAACTTACTGTTTCCATTTGGTTTTTGTACTGTTCTTGTGCTACTGTGTGTAAGTTTGTTAGTGTTTTTGTCCTTTTACTTTTGAAATAAAAAAGAAATTATGGAACCTAGAGGTCCAAAATCAAAGTGTCATCAGTATTGCTTCTTTCTGAGGGCTGTGAGGAAAAGACTTTTTCCAGGTCTCTCTCCTTGGCTTGTAAATGGCATCTGCTTAGGTCTCTTTGTGTCATTTTCTCTCTACATGTGTCTGTCTGTGTGTGCGAACTTCCTCCTTTTATGGGATGCTGGTCATACAGGATTAGCACCCACTCTAATGGCTCATTTTAACTTGATTACTTCTGTGAATAACTTATCTCCAAATATGGTTAAATTCTAAAATAGTAGAGATTGAGACTCCAACATATCCTGTTTAGGGAAACACAATTCAACCCATAAAATGGTTTAAATAATTCTTTTGAGTGAGTAAATAAATAGGTTCTATTCCATCCATTTATTTCTTATCTGCTGTCAATCGTCCAAGGAAACAAGATAAATCAGAAACAAATCAGAGATACTTTGCCACAAAATTAAACAGAGACAAAATCAGAGATATATTACCAGAAGATATTACCAGATATATTACCATATCATATTACCATATATATTATCGGAAGATAACTTAGACAAATCAGAGATTCTCTGCCATCAAGTTCCACTACTGAGAGAAGTATGTTGGTGCTGCTTGTGTAGTTCACCAGGGAGAAATATTTCGAGAGTAATTTTCTTGTAGATCCACCCCACTATTGTTTAGTAAGCTGACTAGAAAAGTCCCTATAGGTTTATCTCCCATATCACTGTAAACCATTATCACATTTTTTAAAATCCCAGTAGCATAGAATCTTCAATTTCTAACTTTAAGTTTCTCTATCACTGATGTTAGGTATTCTAAGAAAGTATCTCTAGGAGAATATCTTCCTCTATAAAGCTGAATAATAAAAACTGCAGCATATGAAATTAAGATGAATTTGGGCTTTAGATCCAAGAACATCTGTACAGATAGATCCACACCCACTGAAGAAAAGAGTGTCCAGTTTGTGGAGAAGCAATAAGTTTACCACAGTGTGTCCATAACAGAGGGCCAAGAAGAAAATTACCTGCTCTGCTGTAATGTCTTAAGAAATCCAGACCATAAATGTTCTTCTAGGAAACAATTCAATACATGTGAAAATATGTCTGTCTCATCATTATTTCTAGCAATAGAACTTTACATTTGACATATTCTATATCAGTTAGTAAGGATACAATTAAATATGATACATATATTCTACAAAAGCTTTTTTAGTTAACAAAATACTAAGCATAAATATCATGCAACACCCAAACACGTTCATCTGCAACAGCAAGGCACACGACTCTCTCCATAGCTAGTCTGATCAGCACTTGAATGTTCTTCTCTCAAAGTACAGAGTGCAACTAAGATCACCAGATAAATGAGGGAAGTTTCTAGTATAAATAGCAAAGCACAAACAAAGGACAAAGAGAAGCCACTTGGAGGAAAGAGGTTATAAAAGAAGAAAGCTTCGAATAAAAGCTATCATCTGTATCCTTAGGGAGATGCACAAAACAGCATCCATGAAATAAGCAAACAGTATTTAAATTTTGAAAGGAAAGTCAGAGTTTAAAAACTTTGATATCAAATCAAAGTAAGAAAGAATAACAAACTGAATAGAATAGTTGGAAGAATAAGATAATATCCAAAAAGTAAAACAAAAAGATAGAAATGGAAAAGAACTTGGAAACATTAAAATTAACACATAGCTCAAGAAGTCCAATATCAAACAATGAAAATAGAAAACAGAGAAAATGGTGGGGACATAGTCTCAATAAAATAAATAAATCAAAAATAATCACAGATTTGAAAGATAAGAGTTTCAATAGTTATAAGAACTTTTCTAGAGCCCGCTGTGATTTTTAAATGGATTTATACTAGGGAAAATTATAACGAAATTTTAAGATAATGGAGCAAAAAGCAAGACCTAATTTCTCAGAAAAAAAAAGAAATCAAGTTATATGTAAAGAATCAGGGGAGCAAGGATATAACTCAGTGGCACAAGCACCTGCCTGGCAAGGACAGGGTACTGAGTTTGATTCCTGGTACCAAAAAAAATAAAGTCAAGAATCAGGAACCAGAGCAGTGTTCAATTTTTCAAAGACAAGCCAGCATATAATGGAACAAAAGCTTCAAATTTCAGATGGTTAATTCCAATCTGGAATTCTATATCCAGATCAATTGGTAATTAAGTGCTATATGAGGGTCAACCTTAAAGAGTTTCACAGATGTGCAAGTTGTTACTAGGGTTTTTTTTAAACAACCTTAAAAGATTTCAGTGCAAATAGTTTGGGAGGTAACCTCAAAGTGCACCGATAGAGAAATGCAGAACTGAGACAAGAAAGAAAAGGAACATAAAAGGGATGCTTCATGGCACAGGCCACCTTGAATGACAAGATTCCATCCTACTGAGCAACTGCAAGAACCAGGTAGAATATGTATCACAATTACCCCTGCCGAAGAGATAAAAGGTTGATCCATTCCTGCTGAGCATTTCTCCTATATATGTGAACAAGACAAACCACCAGATAAAATGTCAGAAATGTTTACAGTCACGTCCACCAAGATATTTTGAATGCTGGAGGAACTTGGGGAGGCCAGCAATGGCCTCTGCTACAAGCTTCAAAGCACTTTCTGGGTGGAGAGGTCCAGGGCAGTGATAGAACATGTGCTGTGGATGTTCTCACCAACATACACACAAACATACACACACATACAAGTTTTCTTGAAGTACAAGGAAGTACTTCATCAAAATGATATAGTAAACCAGAAAACAAAAAGATACAACATTCAGGAAACAGGATTCTATTCAAGAGAAAGGTGAAGAGCACTTTTGAATCATGTTGAATGGAGATCCCAAGATGACAACTAGACAGCTGCCAGCTGAGATTTGAGAAGGTCAGTATGTCCCAAGAAAGATGTCCCAAGAACATGAAATTTATATGTGTCTGAGATCTGTGATGTATGAGAGGAGCTTTGGCCAACTGAAAGGGAAATGAAAGGTGAATAAATGATAAACACACAAAAAAAACTATGGGTAAAAGGCAAGGCACTTGGAAAAGTTAAGGAAAAGCACAGTTTTGTGAGAAAAGAAAATTCACAGCACACATGAATGAAGTGTTCCATTTATTCTCTTGGTAGTTTATCATATCTGTATATACAGATCCACCATATTTTATAGACATACAAGAAATACATTCTTAATCATAGTGCATTCTAAGTTGTGTAACAGCTCCCTGATGGTATTTCAGTCATTTTCAGTGCTTTTTCTATGACAAATAATATTGGAATAAAAACCCTTAAAATTTTCAGTCCTGCATATTCTTGGTAATGGAATTTCTAGGTCAAATAGAAATATATAAAATTTCAATTTTATTTATTCATTGTCAATTTCTTCTTCAAAAAACATTTTGTTAATTTATACTCCCACCAATAAAGCAGAGTGTCATTCTCCATAAATTCTCCTACTGCGGGTATCATCAGTTCGATTTTTTGTATTATTTTGCCTTTTTCACAATTAAAGCTAAAAGGGTAAGAGGAAATTTTAAATTTTTACTTAATTAGACTTATGTAGTATTTTACTTTTGTTTTAGTGCACTATTTTCAAATTAACACCATTGATTAATCTACTTACATCTTTATCCCATATAGGCAAATTTTTCAAAATACATAATGTCCTAAGACAAAGTACATATTGTCCTAGACAAAATGCTTAATGTGAAATTATTTTACTCTATAAAAAATCCAGTCCATTCTATAATCTATATGATAGTTGCAAAGTAGCCTATAGAGTTATCAAGAGATTATCTCTAATATTTTTAAAGGATCTATAAACCTTGTACTGTTCATTAATCTCTGAATATTTAATTGTTTTAAATTCCAGTGCCTTCTACCAAAAAGGATGTAGATGTGAGGGAAAATATACAATTCCCATTTCACAAATTAAAAACTATAATGAAAATTAGTGACAATAAATAGAGAATCATATTGCATAGTGTGGGCTAATGCCTACTCCGTAATCTACAGTTTCTTAGATCTGTATTAAGAGATTCTTCCATTGCAAACGTATAACTAGGATGTGGTAGAGAATTTTGCATGTCATGTCCTAAATTTCTAAGAAGTCCTATTTTTAACATTACTTGTTTTTTACAAAAACCTTAATGAAGATAATTTGTGTTCAGTATTTGCCTGATAGGACATAAAGCTAATTATTTCATCCAAAACAAAAATAGAGCCTAGTGCTCTGTCACTTTTACACAAAGATGGTCCCTCCTCCATGGATGGACAAAAACAAAGAAACTTAACAAATTTAACAGCAAAATCACAAAATAAGATTAAACTTTAGGCCTTTCGTATAGCTCTGACTATCAACTGAATAATTTAAGCAAAACTCAATTATATGCACTTGGCCTTTTTCTTCAACTATTTCAAATCTCAAAATTCCTAACAGAGACTCTGAATTCACTTACATGCCAACTGTGACCTTAGAATACTTGTGGTTCCAATAATTGTTTTGAAATGTGTTCTGCCGATGGCCTCTGTAACGAGACTCAGAATATAATCTGGGCACTGTTTGCATTTGTATGTGCAGGAAAGAGCAGCGCAACTCTGCACACGCAGTGAACTTTACATAATTTCATTATTAATAGACTTATAGTTAGTAAAATATCATTGAAACAGAGGACAGAGACGAGAAGAATGTGAACTGGAAACCTGCACACGGCAAGGGATCACAGAGAACCTGAGGCCCAGAATCCTTCACACTCAATACAGTCAGACCCTTATTTGCATATTCAGCCTATCACGGGCTCCCAGGAACACAGAGATATTAGAGGTGAGCACTGAGGATGATTAAAGGGTTGGACTAGGGAAGGAGTGAACAGATTGCTAAACTTGGAAAAGTGGGAGCTCTATTTTTAAAAAAGCTTCTGAGTAATGGGACCAATTAATAGACAAAAATAGAATCTCAGCTGCTTTTCTTTCCCACCGTGAGAACACAGGTGGAACTAAATGTGAGCACTGAGGCTGCCAAAAGCTTAGCAAGTGGGAGCCGCGGTGTCTGTAGCAGCCATTGTGACATTTCGTCCTTATGCTCTGTAAAGTAAGGCAATGGTGGAGGTAAATGTGGCCACTGCCATGAGATGCTAAAATAAATAAAATGTGTTGAAAGGACAGGTAGGGGCTGGGGATATAGCTCAGTGGAATAAGCGCTTTCCTAGCAAGCGCAGGGTCCTGAGTTCGATCCCCAGTACCGCAAAGAAAAAAAAAAAGGACAGGTAAACATTCCTAAAAGCACTGAGTGAAAGTCCCCATTTCCCGACCAGCAAGCTTGGTTGTTTGACAGTGGGGAATATAGGTTACAATAGCCCTAGAGCTGGGGTTTGAATCCCAGCTGGAGTCTGAATCATTTACTAGGTTGTTATGCTTATACAAATCACTTACCCTATCTGTTCTTCCATTTCCTCACCTGAAAAAAAGGGAAAGTTGTTATTATAAGGTGAGAGTTATTTCTTCCTGGAGTTGTTGAAAAGATTGATAAGTTAAATTCTGTGTGTGTGTGTGTGTGTGTGTGTGTGTGTGAATTTATGTAGCATCAACATTCTAAAGTCCAGAAATCCATATTAACCAGCATTAGCAGCAGCAAATGTACTAAATGTAGGTGCTCGTGCCCGTGATGTGGCTGAAGCATGTACCATGAGGCCTTCAGGTATGAATCACAAAAAATATATTCTTATTTATCAAATATTTAGAATTCAGTTTTCTAACTCTCTAACGCTGGGTAGAAGGAGTTTATAGCCATAATAATTATAAGAATACTACATTAACTAAGACATATTAAATTCTAATCACAATATGTAATAGAAACCATTACACATATCACTTTATTCATTAATCAAAGGCTGTGTATCCATGCATCTTTGACTAACTATCTTGTGTGCTCCTTTTTGCTGGCTTGTGATTTTGTTTGTGTTGCTTAATGAAATGCATAAACTTTGTAACTACACAGCATAAAAGAAGGCTGCCTTGATTTTGGGAAAAAAAACATGTTTTTATGCATTATTTCAAAAGCTATCAGGAGGTATTTCCTTTAAAACACAAACGAGTTGTTATCACACCTCTAAATAATTATAATCTAAAATAAAAATTATACTAAAAATCTATTTTTTGAGAAATTAAAACTACTTTAAAATTCTTACTAGTTAGAACTTTAGTAAGAGAATATAAACTGACCAATTTTTTGGTGTGTGAGTTAGCAGTGCAGTTATGTCAGTTGTTCAATCCAGACTTAAAGTCTACAAATCATGTTTTATTGCAAACCTACTCTGCACACAAAAATGCTTTATTCACATCTTTAGTATAATAACATGAAGCTATTTCACTGATATGCATAAATATACACACAATTTTCCTTTGTACAATTTGAACAAACAACTTTAAGAAAGGTGTTTTTAATAATACAATTAAGCCAAACATTGCATAATTATAGGTTATTTTTGTAGATTGATTATTTGAATGAGAACTAATATATCCAGAGTCTTTATCTTTAAGCAGAAACCATCCTTGCTTTCTTTTTTTCTTCTGGCTTTCTTGATAACTGATATATTAAAATCTGTATCCATAATGTCCACAATTGGGTGAGTTTGAGTGTACCCACATACCCTTATGCCAGCACCCTAGTCAGAACAGAAAACACACCAGTCAGCTGCAAGAGCTCCTTTGTGTCCTTTGGCTGGGTATTATGTTTGTTTTCATTAAATCTATTTTAAAACTGATATATAGAAACATAAGAATTGTGCCTACCAACGTGATATTTTAATACATATACCCACAATGCAATGTTTAATCAGATTAAACATCTTTATCTTCTCATTTATCATTTTTATGGTGAAAGTGTGCAAAATTTTCCCCTCTAGCTTTTTGGAAGATACAGTGAATTATTGTGAGCTGCAGGCACCCTATACATCAGAACTTCCTGCTCCTATTTAATTGTAAAAACTTTTAACATGAGAGCTACCCTCTTAACAAAGTTTTAAATTTACAGCACCATACTGTTACCTATAGGACTATGCTGTAAGATATCTAGCATTTATTCATCTCCTATACACATAACTTTATACCTTTTGAACAGCAACTGCCCTGTTTCCCTCTCTTTCTAATTCCTGGCAATTATCACTCTGCTTTCTGTTTGCGTGAGTCACTACTTTAGATACCTCATATAAGTAAGATCATGCACTATTTGTCCTTCAGTGACTGACTTAAAATCACTTAGCATGAGGATTTCTAGGTCTATTCACATTGTTACAAACAATACTTCCCTCTTTTTAAAGCTTGAATAATGTTACCTTTCATATATTTACCACATTATCTATTGATTTGTCCACAAATACTCAGGAGGTGTCCCCTTGGCTCTTGTGAATAACACTGCGATAAGCCTGCAAGTGGAGGCTCCTCTCCAGGGTCCTAGTTTCAGTTCATCTGGATGGAGGCCCGGGAGTGACAGCGCTGGATCTTGTTTTCTGTAATTTGACCAACATGGTGAACGTGAGCTCTGCCAGTGACAGGCGATGTCTTTTGGACGAAGAGGACAGGGTTCCTGTGCATCTGAGCTCAGACCTCTCCTTGAAAAGCACATGGCAGAGAGAAACCTGAGTTCTGTGCTATTTAAATACTTCAAATTGTGTCACTTCTCTTTTTTTTTGGTCAGGAAATTTTATTTGAATATTCTAAAGGAGTAATGCTTTAGATGTTACTTAAAGGTCCCAGACAGGATTAACAAAATTAAATGTTTCTAAATTACAAATTTAGCTCCTCTAAGAGTTTCAGAAAAAGAAACAGGAGAAAACAACTTCCCTCCCAGAAGAAAACTGTGTAACTTCTAAAGATGAACTTTTAAAATATATTTATAGAGAAGAATTTAACTTTCAGTGATACTTTCACCTACATTTCTCAGACCATTGGGATTGAAATTTATCTATACATTTGGAATAGACTCCTTCACAGAGTTTAATGCATACTATTTTTTAACATACAAATTATAGCATAAATAAGGTGCAGAGACAAAGCACTGATAAAAGGATTTCTAATACATGTAGCAGACAAAAGATTAGAATGCCTAACAAATCTCACAAGTCCTAAAAATATAAGCAGCAATACAATAGAAACATGAATAAATGAAATAAAATATTTTATGTAAGAATAAACATTACAAATAAAATTATGAAAAGAGCATCTCACCAGTGGTCATAGCAAATTTAAATGAGATAACCGTTTTGTAAGTATCAGATCAATTTAAAATCTGTTGTTGTAACAACCAGTGCTGGTGCCATACAAAAACTCAGCACTCCCAAAGAGTACTGACAAGATTAACTATAATGAAGTACAATAGCCTTTTTTTGAAAGCACATCAGCAATACTTACAGAAACTTTAAAAGTACGAATACCCAGTACAGCAAAGTACTTTGGGAAATTTTGCTCATGGTGGTTATTTCTTGTCTTGACCTCCTATTATTGTCTCCCCTTTAAATTTCTAGACAGCAGTTGTAGTGTCTATGCTTCCTTCAAGGAGTCCAAATGCTCTGTCAGGCTGGCCTCCACGTCCAGATGCAGAGGGAAGCGTGGAACTGAAGCCAGCATAATTCTATACCCCTAGCTACAGCGCCTGGTTTAAGGCAGGGTGGCGCGGCCAATGACAACCCTACCTAGCACCTCAGATGAGACTCAAACTACTGGGGTTGCAGGGAGCTCTCTTAACACCACAGAATGAGACATAGGACTGGAACTGACAGTGCTAGTGGCCACCTGCCAAAGAGAAGAGAGACTGCCTGAGAAGATTTACAGAGGAGAAAGCTGAACCAAGAACTAAAGGAGAACAGACCCTGGGAATTTCATCTTAGTCCCTGGGTCTGGCAATACTTGATGTCCTCTACATTTTCCAGTTACCTGAGCCAAGAAAGCTGAACCAAAAACGCATGTCTATTCTGTCATATTACACAACTTTTTAAAAATAATGAAATAGAGCTACACATATTGAAAAGGATTCGCAAGTTCTTTCTTCAAAAAACCAGGTAGTATTTTTTACTTCATGATCAAAAGGTCTCCACTGCAATGTTCATCTCTATTTTTACAGAATAAGAAAGCCACAGACAATATGCTCAGCATGGCCAGAGTGGGTCCACCAGCCATGGTTTGCCTAACCTGAATTTATGTCCATGATAAATCACTAAATGAAAAATGATGCTACCTTGAGCAAGGAAATTATTTAGAGAAAAATCTATATGTAATCATATCCTAAAAGCATAATGAAAACAATGGCAAAATATGTAACTATATGCTATTGCTGATTCCAACAAGGTAGTTTTAAAGGAAGATTAAATTGACATTTTTAACTGCCCATTTTTCTTTGTGTATCTCTGTGTTATTTGACTTGCTCCAAAGAGAATGAACAACTTTTCTGTTTAAAAAATATCTAATGACCTACAGAAAGGTTCCAGATGTCTTTAGGGAAATGTCCCTAACTTTTAACAATTTTGAATTACAATCAGTGAGGCTACGATTAAACAAAATTTTGAATATTCAACCTGCCCCCTACTTCTTTGAAAATGGCCACTCTCAGTTTAAAAACCTATTGACCCATTTTATAGATGAGTCCTAAAAAGTGATGAGCCTTCCTAAAGCCCACAGAGTTAATTTGTGATACAGTCTTGCCTTGCCATTCTCTCTGTCTGATTGTTTTCCATAGGTGTTGCTTCTTTTTCTTACTTGAGGTTAGTGCACAAAAAATAGATACCTCTCCAAACATAACATCATGAATATGTTTATAGTATGCAGCTCCAAGCAACTCTGCCTTCAAAGATTTTTACACCACAGTCAGATTTTCTTTCCTGTGAATTGTTAACACTATTTTTAGGAGCCCTTTTCTCTGGCAGATCCAGGCATTTTTGCATTTGAGCCCTGTCATCTCTTCAGTGTGTATTTAGTAGTTTCAGTGCTCTGCTCACTGTTTGCATATCATGACACCAGGCAGAGTTCAGCAATACAGAACGTCTTATCCATTTCCTCTTAATCCATTTTAAATTCATCCTAAGCCCATCAGAGCAAGAGATGGAACGAGAGTTTTATAATTACCTTTTGCAAACAGAACATTAAATTATTATACAGTGGGATCCTCTGGTTTCATGGACATAAGGCAGCCTTTACTTGCTACTGAACAGATCCACCTGTCTTTATAAGTACACATATGTACTTTGGAAATCAGTTCTGCTCACTTGCAGTTATTGATTGATTTGGATAGATTACTACAATAGATTCTTAAAATGCTTTAAGATTAAGGGATATGCATGGCTTTCTTCTGTCATGTATCTCAAAGGAAAACCATGAGATGAGACATACAGTGAAAAACAGCAGGTAAGACCAGATGAGACTCCTTATTAAAAACATAAAGTGGCTTTCACTCCTGCTTTTATTAAGTCTACTTTTCAAGCTAAATGGGGTTAGGTGAGGCGATTATAATACAAGTCACATCTAACTATTTCATTATCCATGTCCTACAGCAAGATAGTCCTCAGAATACTTTTGAAGGCTCCAGAGTGATGGCAGCAGGTTGAATATAATGAACAGTGTTACAAATGGGGACATGAGACAGCAGGTCTGGTGGGGCTGGAATCTCCTACAAACTGTAGGCCTATAATTATTGAACACCAGCTCTGTCTCAGTTGACTTTGAACACTGGTAACCATCTTTGGCAGATTATATTTTTCCCAGCTAGTTAAAATGAAGCTAGTCAGAGAACTGAAATTTATAAGGTATAATATGTAAGCAAAGGCATTGTCTGCTTCTATTACTTTAATTTTGGTCTGGTTTCCAAGCTCATTCCACTATGCATTGTGCAACTAAATTAAAATTGGACTGAGAAATAGTTTTACATTATATCTCAGCATTGAATGGCTATAAGTCACACTTGAAAATAATGGAGTAGGCTAATTTTGGGTGGTAGGGGAAAAGCAGAAATGAAATTCCAACCTTATGTGTAGCATTTTTTTCTAAATATGTCTTTATACATGATCACTAAATTAAGGATGGAACAAAGGAAGATGAAGTGGAGAGGAGGAGTGTGCGGGAAAGGGGAGAAAGGGTAAGTGAGAGCTTTCATGAGGCTATATCCAACACAACCAGCTCCATTTTCTAGATGCGCTTTGCGATTTAACTCAAAACGAAACAAAAAAATGAAAATTGCTGACAATGCTCACTTCAACTCACTTTATTCATAGTCCAAACTGTAAGGGGCAAAAGGGTTAATACAAATTTGTTAAAAAAGAAACCCAACTCTGGTCGCTCCCCTGCTGCATGGATAAGCTAGAATCCAGCTGAGCATAGGCCTCTTTTCCTGTCTGGAACTATCTGGATAAAATCCAGTTCCGTTCACTTCAGAGAATGTATCGCAGGCAGGATTCTGCCCAGCAGGACAACTCAGGCCCGTGACAAATCACACTTAGCCTCTGCCTACCCTGCCCATTCTCTGCTTTTCTCACCCTGGTAACACAGAGAATCTGGTTAAAGGGACACTGTGGCCACACTGATAGAAGGAGAGGCATGTCACAATAGCACAGCCTGAGGGGCTTGTGTGGAAGAAGGCAAAGTGCACTGAAAGGCAGTTGGCCCCAGGCCCCCAACCCGTACCAGCCCTATGAACAGTATACTACCTGTCTGACGGCAATGCAGATCACCTCTCCACTCACCCTCTGGGCTGTAGCATCCCTTCTAGTGTCTCCTCCACTTCTCTCACCTCCTGCCTCGTCAGTTACTGCTCACCTGCCACAAAGCCTGAGGTCCAAGGCAAGGGCCCAAGGTGTCATGGCCCACCGAGGCATTCCCGCCTCTGCTAGCTGCCGACTGGGAGCTCTCCTGCCTCCCACCGATGCTAAGTGGCAGATGACAGTGACTACAATGGTGTCAGTCTGGGGGGGCTCTCTCGCACTGGGTTTCAAAGACTCTACTGGTGCCATATGCCCTCAGTCCTCCCAGACATCATCCGAAAACAGGCTCCACACAGGCCCTCACCTTCCTCCATCACTACCTGGGCAGTGAAGGGAGCACGCTCAGCTGGGACTCAGATCAAGCTGGAACTCTCAGGAGGAGCCTCACCTAGTAAGGGGCAGGAGTCAGTGAGTAACTCCAGCCAGTTCCCAAGTCTCCAGAGCAAAACCCTAATATGTGCTCTGAGGTCTCCAATGGGAATGAGCTCCACTGCCCCGAAGAGCAGCCATTTATGGGCTTTCTTCTTAGGTCTCATGCATTTCTTGTGATCCCCTGCTAAATAAACTGCTTGACTCAAACTATTGTCTCTAGGGCTGCTTTTAGGGGAATACAACTGAACAGCCTTGGCATTACAGATATGATCACCAAACTAGAGCTATGTGTAGCCAGAGGAGCCATATCTGGTCTCCCAGAGAAGCTATAGATGTCCCTGCCTTAATTACTACTTGTCACAGGACAAAGTTAATCACTGCACCAGACCAGACCAGACAGGGGGAAACTCCAGCTAGTTAGGGCAAAGTAGGCTCTTCCAAGGACCCCCTTTAAAACATGGTACCTCGGCCTGTCTGCTAATGCTGGCATCTCACTCCTAATTAACATAATCCAAAGTTTAAAAAAATAAATAATAAAAATAAATTTTAAAAATAAAAAAAAAAGTTTTCTGAAGTCAAGGTGACCTACAATTGGCTGCACTAGATCTCACTGCGTTATCAAAGTTATGAAAATATTGGCTTTAAATCTGAATATAAAATGCAAATGATATAACCGTGCTTTGACATAATTCTGTACCATGCCATGATAACATCCCCCAAAACTGGAACCCAGCTCACCTTACCATGTTGCAAGGCTCCGCCAATCTGATTTCTCACTCAGGCCCCTGTTCTTGATCAGTCAAACTCAAACTGGGTGTTTCTCAGAATAAACATATTGTGTGCGCTGAGTTTAACAAGTAGCTAGGAATCTTTGTCTGATTAGGACACATGATAAGTGGCTCGTGGTAACAGACTTGGTGGGGATGTTACTGGGTTCTGTGCCCCGGAGTGGACAAACTGGCTGGAAATGATGCCTGCAAGAAGCTCACATGTCAAGAGGTTGTGTGGCAGGAGCAGCAGCCTGGGGCAAGCCATCACCATCAGGAGCAGAGAGTAGGAAGTTTACAGCCAGGATTGCACTAGGAGAATATTGGGAACATCTAAATTGAGGAGTCAGTTCAGGAACTGGACTGAGACCACCCCTAAAGCTTCTTCCTCAGGGCTGGACAGACTCATGCTGGGGTCCCTTAAGTTACTGAGCACCTGTAATATTCCATATGGACATCACAGAATTTCTGTATATCAGGGAAAACAACACTAAGCAAAGGCTCAGTGATAAATGCTACATGGTGGTAGCTGTAGGTGACACTTTGAAACCCATGCTGTCATCAGAGGTACAGTGAGGAAACCAGCAGCTGCTGAGACCCAGGTGAATAGCATAGGAAGGCCCAGAGACTGGTCCCTCCCTTCTGAACTGCTGGGGTCCAGGTGAACTCTGCTGTAGGACACAGAGACCCACACAGTATGGTCCCCAGCCAAGGAGCACAGAGTGCACAGGCAGGCTAAGCACCAGAGAGAGGATAAGCTAATATGGTAAGTGAGATGATCCAGTGTTGTGCTTGGGAACAAAGACACACAGAACAGAAGCAGGCAGGGGAGGGCTTCCCCTTTTCTCCCTTTTCCTTTACTTTTTCTTTTTTTTCTTACCTTTTTTTTTCTTTTTTCTAAAGAGCTGGGGAGAATTCCAGCCACAAAAAGCTAATCCTATCCCGCAAACCCAGAGACCAAGTTCAGCTAATTCCTTGCCTACTCCTTCATTCTTTCTCTTTTGCCCTCTTCTCTAGTTTCCCAACGCTTGAGTGATCATCCTTTGTCCTCCAGGTTCTACTTTCTTTCCAGTTATCTTTGTTTTATCCACAATCTTACTTAAATTTTCCCACCACAAGGTAAAACCACCCCACCAATGGGAAACACTTGGCATACAGGCACCCGATTTACAATCAGCTCTGTAATATAATTTTAGATTTTGCTCGTGTGGTTAAAGATACAAAATTAACATTTATCACAGTTTGTCAGTTTCTAAACTGTACTTGATACTATTGTTAATTACACTGTGTTATACTATTTAGCTAGGGTGTCATATCTGCTTTAATCAGTTGTTCTCACTTCTGTAACAATACTGGGAACTTCCGGGCTAATAACCTCACCATATCCCAGCACCAAAGGACTGGGACTGAGCCAAACAGATAGTAACATCTCACTCTTAAGTAACTGGAAAGGTAGGATCATGGGACAGACACAAACCAAGAACCTCCTACACATAGATGAAAGCCCTGATACTAGGCATAAAGCTACCTACTACAAAAATTTACAAGGACCAACACAAAAAACAAAATTAAAACTTTTGAAGTAGAAAATGACAAGACACAGAAGGAAAATGCAACCTCAGACCTCCAGCCCACCCACAAGTCCAGGAAACAGTGAGAAAGAGGAAAATGGAAGATGCACAGCTGACATTTCTGAAATTATAACAAGTGAAGTAAAGAAATAAATCCATGAGACTAAAGAGGAAATGAGATCAGAAATAATCTCTCAGGGAAAAAAGACAACAATTATAAAGGAAGTGCTCAGCAAATCTAGAATAGAGATAGATTTTTTTAAAAGTACATGATAGGAAGAGGGTGGAAAACATGAAAGATCAATATAGGAAAAAAACAGAATGCATGGGATTCAAACACATATCTGGAAAATTTAAAATTCCATTGAAAGCTGGCAAAACATCAAGAAAACAGAAGAAGCACAAATAAACAACCTGATGTTGCACCTCAAGTTTCTAGAATAAAAAGATATGACAAACCAAAAGCCCAAAGAAGGGAGGAAATTATAAAAATCAGAGGAGAAATTAATGTAATGGAAACCAAGAAAATACAAAGAATTAATGAATCAAAGCGCTGGTTCTTCGAAAGACTTTAAAAATTTAATAAATCCTTAGCCAACCTTATCAACAAAAGGAAAGAAGACTCAGGTTTATGCAATGAGGGCACAATCACTACAGATCCTGTGGAAATTCAAAATATCATCAATACCTACTGTAAAAATCTTTACTCTCATAGGATGGAAAACACAGAAAAAATGCACAGATTCCTAGATATGTACAAATTACCAAAGCTGAATCAAGCAGACATAAAAGTTCTGAATAACCAATATCAGTCAATGAAATTGAAAATGTGATTAAAAACTTACCAACAAAGAAAAGCCCAGGTCCTGAGGGAATGACAGCTAAATTCTATAAAAAATTTAGAGAAGATTTATTGCAGTATTCCTCAAACTCTTTAATGAAATTGAAAGGGAAGCAATACTCCCTAACTCATTCCTGAAGGTAATTATTACCATGATAGCAAAACCAGAGAGAGGCCCATCATAAAAGAGAACTATAGGCCCATCTCCCTGATGAACACAGATACAAAAATCCTCAAGAAAATACTAGCAAACACAATACAGAAAATCATCAAGAAGATTATAAACCATGACAAAGTGGGATTCATCCTAGGAATGCAGGGATAGTTCAATATATACAAATCAATAAATGTAATACACCATATGAACAGATCCAAAGACAAAAATCACATGATCATCTCAACAGATTTAGGAAAATGTTGTGATAAAGTCCAACACTCATTCATGATAAAAACCTACAGAAAATACAAATAGATGGTCTTTACCTCAACCTGATAAAAGCCATCTATGACAAACCAACAGCCAATGTCATATTAAATGGATAAAAACTGAAAGTTTTCACTTTAAAATAAGGAACCAGACAAGAATGTCCACTGTCACCACTGCTATTCAATACAGTTCTAAAACACTAGCCAGAGCAATTAGACAAGAGAGAGAGATAAAAGGAATAAGGATAGCTAGGAAGAAGTGAAATAATCATTATTCACAGATGACATGGTACTCTACTTAGAGGATCTCAAAAACTCCATGAAAAGACTTCTAGATTTAATAACCAAATTCAGTAGCATAGCTGGACACAAAGTCAATACTGAAAAATCAATAGTATTGGTGTACAAAAACAACAAACACTGAGAGAGAAATCAGGGAATGTACAGCCTTCAAAATAGCATCCAAAACAATGAAATGCTTATGAGTCAATCTAACAAAGGAAGTAAATGAAAGATACAGTGCAAATTATAGTACTCTGAAAGAGGACATCAAAGAGGATATTAGAAAATGGAAAGATATCCCTTGGTGATGGATACAAGAATCAACATAGTGAAAATGGCCATATTCCCAAAACTATTTATAGATATTTAATGTAATCCCAATCAAAATATCATTAGCATACCTCACAGATATAGAGAAAACATTCCTAAAATTCACCTGGAACCAAAAGAGACCTAGAATAGCAAAGGCAATCCTGCGCAACAAAGGCAAGGCAAGAGGCATCATAATCCCTGACTTGAAATCATACTACAAAGCTACTGTGATAACATCAGCATGGTACTAGTAAAATAACAGACCTAAAGTCTTGTGAACAGATTAGAAGATGCAGACACAACTACAAATACACTCAGTCACCTTATGTTTGGCAAAGGTACCAAACATGTTCACTAGAAGAAAGATAGCCTCTTTAATAAATGGTAATGGGAAAACCGGCTTAAAACAGGATAATGACTAATACTAGACCCATATCTATCACAATGCACTTAAGTGAAGTCAAAATGGATCAAGGATCTAAAAATTAAAACAAAAACACTATATCTACTGAAAGAAAGAGTAAATAGAATCTTGAAGACATAGGTGTAGGTAGAGAGTTAGTGAACAAAACCCAGACTGCATGGGAAATACTTCAAAGAATCAACAACTGGGAACTCAACTTATTAAAAAGCTTTTGCACAGCAAAAAAATTACCAACAAAGTGAAAAGGCACCCCATAGGAATGGGAAAAAATATTAGCCAATTGTTCCACCGATAAAGGACTTCTGTCTAGAACATATAAAAATTGAAAAAAAAATCAAATCTCCAAACTTCAAAGATCCAATTCAAAAATGGGCACCTGAGATGAATACACACTTTTCAGATGAAGAAATACAAATGGCAAATAAATACATGAAAATATGTTTAACATCACTGGTCATTCAAGAAATACAGATTAAAACAACATTGAGATTCCATCACACCTCAGAAAGGATGGCTATCATCAAGAAATCAACCGGTAACAAATACTGGAGGGGCTTGAGGAAATAGGAATACTTCTCCACTGCTGGCAGGAGTGTAGACAGGTGAAACCACTGTGGAAATTAGTGTGGTGGTTCTTCAGAAAACTAAGATGAGGTCCCATTCCATCCAGTTATTCTCTTTCTTGATATCTTCCCAGAAGAATTTAAAACATCATACCACAGCAATATTGGTTTACCCATGTTTATAGCAGCACAATTTGTAATAGCTAAATCTTAGAAACAACCCAAATGCCAACTAGATTAAAAAGATGTGGTATTTTTTTACAATGGAGTACTACTCAGCCATAAAGAAGGATAGATTGGAGACTTTTATAGGTAAATGTATGCAACTTGAGACCATACTAATAAGTGAAATAAACCAGAATCACATATGTAAACATTGGGATTTCTCCCTTGTGTGAGAATTTCAAAGAGTAAATCAGTGCTAAAATGTACAATAGATATTGTCAAATGGGAAGAAACTGTTCAAAAGGAAGAAGAAACTGTTCAAAAGGAGGAAGAAACTGGGATAGGTTAAATGGGAAAAGACAGTAGGGAAAAGGGGAAAAGATGTGAGTCAGTGATACTATTAGCATCTCTCAGATGATTGAAAAGGCAGGCTTGTGCTGATATCGATTGGAGAAATATTTATACCCACATCTTGTGCCCTGAGCAACTACTTTAAAGATAAAAACATATAACAGGTTAACTATTGTTATTTGCCTAGTTATTTTGTTATGAAATTTTGTTTTATCTTTCTCCCATAAAATATAAAAGCAGTACAACGAGGCAAGTGCTTCAACAGACAAGTCAGAAAATGAACTGAGCAGATGAGGATCAAACTAAATTCTGAAAGAACTGAATTTTGAACTCAGAATTCTTAACTTTGAACTTAAAGAAGGGCACCAGTGGTATCAGAAAGAGGAACTGCATCCCAGGCAGCAGACGTTGCATGTGCAGAGGTCCTCTGTCTGGAACAAGGGCAGCGAGGAGTCCCTGAAATGTTAAGAAGCAGTCAGAGCTGGGCATGGTGACTCACACCTTTATCCTAGCACTGGGAATCTGAGGCAGGAAGAACCAACGTGAACCACTTAGCAACTTAGTGAGGTCTTGTCTCAAAACAAAAAGTGTAAGAGCAGAAGGTAAAGCTCCCGTATGAAACCCTGAGTACAATCCCCTAAATGTTACTTTTCTAAAACCTCTGGTCAAGATGTGAAAGATGGCTTCAAAAAAAGCAAAATGGAGATACAAAGCAGAGAGCAAATGACCAAAGTAGCCTGGAAGAGAGATGACCTGACACAGAGCAACAAAAAAGTGAGTGGAGGAAACTGAGTCAGGATATGAAGGGAGGACACCAGCCAAGGCTTGGTAATGAATTAGAACAAGGATTGAAGGTGCGGGGATAGAAAGCTTTCTGGGTTCCATCACTGGATGGATTTTAGAGTCACTCATCCAGACAGAGCTGGAGAAAGCTAGGTTTGAAGAGGAGCTTCCTGAATCTGATGTGGATTTCTCAAGTTTGAGGTACCTTCAGGACATCCTAGCAGTGGTGACAACTTGGCAGTGAATGCATGGATTTGTAAACCATCTAGTATAAGACCTCTCAGTCCATGAGGCCCTTCTACATATTCCCTTACAGATGATCATCCAACCTTACTTTGCACACACCCAAAAGTGGGACATTAATCCACTTGAGGGATTTTATTCCATGGCTCAGTGTTGCTAACAAAGGAACTTTCCTAAATATTCTACCCTCCCCCAAGTCCTGATTCTTTCAGACAATGGAATAAAACCAGGTCCAGGGTATCTTTGACACAATCTTTATGGGTGATTATCTTGGGTCCTTTCCCCAGAGCATCTTGTTCCCAAATGGTTTCAGCTTTTCTGTTACCCTATTACATAACTTCTCGACTTACCACTATCCTCTGACTAGGTTCCATTTCATCAACTTTTTCATAAACTCCTTCTATCTTTCCTGCCAAAATGCTTCTTTATGTCTGTCCCCTCAAAGTTCTATACAACAGTCACTGGTCTCTGCCCAGCTTTAATGAGAAGGGCTGCACACAAAGTTTCCGATGATTCTCCAAATTAAACACACAATCCTCCTGGAATTAATTATAGTCATTCACAAGGAATCCTAAGAATGTCACCCCTCCAGTTTTTCAGATAACCATTAGAATGCAACTTCTGAGGCCCCTGAATTTACCTTAAACTCCCTTGAGTCTGATGAGCACTGTGCTCCCTGGCCACCACCATGCCCCCAAAATACATCTATGTGCATCCACAGAAAATTCTGAGTATGGCTCATATATGTTCAGAGATCTTCTGAAGTTCATCTCTGGATTCACATGTCCTTTCAAACTGTCCCAGGACACCCTCTTCCCAAGCCCAGAAGTACAACTGCATTATTGTCAACCAAAGATGCAGGCCCAAGTACACTCACGGCCACCATCCAGTCTGGATTTAAAATAATCATGTCATTTGCTCTAGGGGATGACTCTGCCTTGCTGAGCATTGTGCAATAGAAACCTAAATCTTCTTGGTAGAACACATTAGCAAAATCACCTTTATTGCTTAGTTCCTTGCCATGCAGTAAGAACACAAACCTAAAATTTCCTGATACATAGGAGACCTTCAAACAGCACCTCAAGATAATTGAATTTCCTTGGGCATTTTCTAAAGTTTCTGTTGTAATCGGAGAGGTTTTATTTACTGAAAACTGGGTGAATTTGCCTTTAAAAACTCTGTCTAGACAAGGCCATTTGGCTAGAATGAAAGTGTAGTAAGATTATGACTTACAACATCATCTCTTTTACTGAGCCAAGAAACCAGCTGATTCCAATCTCCAACCCCTAGACTGCATATTCAAATAATTCAATGACAGAACAAGTTGAGAAGAAGTTTGGCTCTCAGGGAAAACTATGTATTCTGCATGATTACTTCATATTTTCTCAACCTTTATTTACAAATGTGTACACACTTAGACTAAGGGAGGTGGAAAAGCTATGATTAAGGGAAAACAGGTTGGCTTCCCCCCCAGAACATTTTGAAAGCACACATGTATGTGCATGTTCTTTTCCAATCCTTTATGAAATACTATGTGCATAGTGCAACAATGAACTGGGTCTGTCATTAAAGATCATTTTCATGTTTTCTAGGAGAGATAAGTCTCAAAAGCAGCACAACTGCTTCAAATCAAATGATACAGATATTTCAGAAAAATCTCTTCAAAGGACATGTACCTAATAAATCTGAAAAATAGGTATTACTTTACCTGTGATCAGTAAGTGAACCTTAAATTTCTTATCATACAGACTCTATGTTTTTTTGAAGCAACTAATTATAAATAGAATTTACCAGTTCTCCAACCTTATTGTCTGCATTTTCTAATGCAGTTAAAAATCTCCTTCAACCAAAATTTGAAAATAAATAAAATCTACATATTTAATAATTGCCTATTGGCAAGAACAGAAAATGTAAGAGAAGTGAAATCTAGAAGTAGTTGCATGAGGAACAATGTAGTTTTTGGCAAATTCATTTCTAATGATACTCTGTGAAATATAACAGAATTTCAATGAAATCCCAAATAGGTCCTATAAAAACAAAAATTTGGATACAGTGCAATTCACTCCTTCTGTCTTGCTAACCCTCTTCTCAGATCTGGCCAGCTAAAGTTCTTTAAAGGAAGAGAGGATGTGGGAAATGTGGAAGGGAAGGTGAAGCATGACATTAGGAAAAATGACCTCTTCCTGGGAGATAGGGAGAAAGAGTCAGTCCCTGACTCAGTCTCCCTAGATGAGGGAAATGAAATGGGGACAAATTAAGAAAGACATTTCTGGAATTGGTACTGCAGAGTTCCCAGATTCCTTAGTGATTGGCCCCTCCCGAGACCCACTCAGCCCCTATAGCGAAGGCTCAACGCGGAGACATACTGGCGCCTTGCTCCTCTTTCCCAAAAACCTCTGCGGTTTCTCTTACCCAGCTGCACTCACCAAAACTGGAGAGCCAAGGATAATCCAATCCCTCCTTACTACGACACCCCAAACCGCCTACATCAGCTACTCTGTGGCCCCTCCCCTTGGAGTGAATATAAGCTCCAACCCCGTTGTTTGTCTGCAGAGAGCCAGCGCAGCTGTTCTGGTGCTGACTCTCTCCATGCCGCATGAAACTTTTATCTCTTATGGTTTATCTCTCTCTGCGTTGTGCTACATTGAGTACCTGATTCTTACGGAATCACTTAGGACACTGGCTCAATGCTTATGATGCTCGAGGCAGAGTAGGTGTCAGCACAGTGCAGCTGGGATGGAGAAAGGTTTGGATCCCTAGGCTAAGCCCAGAGAACTCTTTGCCAGCTTGATAAACAGCAGCCCCACTTCATTAACCTTGTAAGATGGTCAACCTACAGTCCACAGGAGTGAGCCCCATCTATCAGGTTTTTGCAAGGTTTTACTTGGTGAAATATTTTCTAGTTCATCACTTTTATCCAAAAACAAATTTATGAAAAGGTCAGTTACAGTTTAGAGGGACGATGAACAACTCAAACAGAAATTGAATCTGCAATACTTTGTGAAGGAAATTTGGAGGAAAGCAACAACCTTGAATGAGAAGTATAAAATAGGAATGTTGCATCTGTACATTTTTATTCCGATGTTCAAACTGAACCTAAGTGTTCCATAAATTTCATTCCATACACTTAGAAGAATTCAGAACCAAACACTATTTAAAACAATCAATTAACAAAAAATAGAATCACAGACAAAATTTTAATTCAGTAAAACCAAGATCCCAGATGCTCAGGGGACACACACACACACACACACACACAAAATAACAACAGCGGCTTGGTGCCGTAAGCAAAGAAACAAAGCAAAAACACAGAATAGGTATGAAATGTGACCAGAATTCTTTAAAAGATATTTTTCCTGGTTTGGTTTAAGAAAACCTCTTCTATCGCCAAACAATGGAACATTAACAGTATAAAGGACTACTCGTGGAATTCAGGATATGCTAAGGTACTGATGAGCACTTTGGACATGGCTAATGAGGAAGGTTTTTTTATAATAGAAAAAATATTTCTTTTTGTTTGTTACTTAGTTAGTTTGCAACAGGGTCTTGCTTTATAATGCAGGCTGGCCTTGAACTCACTTATATAGCCCAGGCTGGCCTCAAACTCACAGAAATCCTCCTGCATCAGCCTCCCATAGTGCTGGGACTGCAGATGCACACCACCATGCCCAGCAGAAAACATTCTTCTTAGAGTTTAATGTGAGCAATTTGAACAACTGAAACACTGTGCCTCCCCACTAGCTTCCATGGTCCTTGGGAATATACCTGTCACTCAATAAAAACCACTGTAGCATCTGTGGCCACCCTTTCTGCACCATATGGGTACCCTGCAGTTCTGAGGAAGGGAAGCTAACTGGCTGTATCTGAGCAGTCAGAAAATTTATATGTTTGATTATCCAAAATACATGTTTTACCCTGATGTATTTGGAGTTTCCACTGTTGTATTAACAATAATAGGAGCATGCCAAAGGAATGAAAAGCATCATTATAGAGGGGATCTGTGGGCACAGTGGAAGTGTACCAGTGCCCAGTGGCTTCACAGTGAAGATGCAACCATTTTCATATGCACATTATTAGCTCAACGTATTCTTTACTGTACCATAACTTCGCTCCTATAGCAACATGGTTGTAGCAAAAAGATAATTACAGCTGGGTGTTACATGCCAGATGTTTTTAAAGTAAAGGTGAAAGCTTAATTCTAGACTAGTTTAAATGATAGATACAGCAGTCCAGAAAAATACAGATAAAGTTGTAGAACTGTTAAAATCAGTTTTAGATGTCTTTTTCCTAGATCAGCACTGTCCAAAAGAAAATATACACAGTATATACCTAATTTTAAATTTTCCAGTAGCCACATAGGATGAGATGAATTTTACTGATGTATTTTAATCCAGTGTTCCCAAAATATTATTTCAATGTGAAACTAATATAAAATGTATTAATAATAAATTTTATATTATTTCTTCCTATTCCATTTTCTGAATCTGGCACACACTTTATACTTGCAGCACATCTCAAAGCAGACAAACTGAATTCTATCTGCTTAATTGCCATAGAAGCTTGTGGCTACTGTAATGAACAGTATCATTCCAGATTTTTCCCTTGGTTATATTTAGTACTGTAGGTAATCCTTCCTGTGTAGTTTATAAAAATATTCAAAGATGACCCTGGGAAGGCTATCCATGAGTCATTAATCGCTAAAACATCTGCATGTGTACTCTTCACAGAGGGCAGCTAAGTACTTCTATTTAATCAAGATGATCACAGTTCTAAGTTCAACCTAAGAAATATTTTTTAAACTTGTTAAAAATACTGGAATCCAACAAGTGTGCCTCAGTTACTTTCTCTGCCTGCAAGAAAGAAAGGCACCCAAGAATCTAAGGTTGCCAAGGTTATCTCAAAATGGCACATTTCATGTTCTTATCCTCTGTGGGTGAGAAATCACTGGTAACCATAAACACCTTAAGACAGACCCTCTGTCTAGTTACCCCACACCTCAGCTAGGACCCTAAGAGATACGTGAAAGGTGCTTGATAGCAAGTACTTAACAAGTTGAATGAGCATAAAATGGAAGCCTGCATCTGCCACCTCAGAGCATCAAAACTGGCCAACATTATGATGATTACAGAGACAAGACAAAGGGCCCAGTACGAAAATAGATGGGAAAGAAGCCCATTAAGTGCAGCAGAAAAATGCTGGAGAACAAAATGAGTTTGGGGGCAAACCTTCTCTGGTCTATAAACATAAGTGAAATGAACTAAATCTGTTGAATGTTTTCCACCTTTTATCTCTACTGATTCATCACTTCTGTTAAGAGTTTACTCCAAAAGCTAATCACTTTCTTTTCAGTAGCCTAATCCTAAATCCAGCCTAGAGGTCATTTTAGCTGATCTTAACCATGTCATTTTCTGACAAGCTAAACAATTTCTCTTCATCTCTGATGTTTATGCAGTTCAAGTATTTATATAGCTTTGTCACATCTCCCATCAGTTGTTGTTCAGCCTGGCTTTAAGGATTAGGCACTTTTAGATCCTTTAAACCTAGCGAATGCCTCTAATCAATCCCTCCATTACTCTAACCATTTCTGATGCTCTTCTTCAGATTGTCTCCAGGGTCTTTGGACATTACATCACTGAGAAGCCTGCAGCTCCACGTGGTAGTCCAAAGCATAGGCCTACAAAAGTTATATCCTAACATATTTATCGTCAGTTACCTGCATCAAAACACCTCATGGAGCCTGGTGAGACTATCTCAAGACAAACAAACAAAAAACATCTCAAGGATGATTTTTTTTATTAGATTCTTGGATCGTACATCCTAGTGAATCAGATTCTTTGAACTTCGAAATGTTAAATTGGCAAGACAGGCCCATTATTTGTTGCTACACTGAAGTTTGAAGAAGATCTACAGAAAGCTGTTATTGGTGAGTCACACATTAGACCCAGTCACCATCAGCCAGCCACATGAGGAACTCGGACTGGCACCCTGCACTCTGCAGTCATTGTGGGTCACACATGAATCCTGGGCACTATCAGCCAGCCACCTGAGGAACTAGGATATATGCCCCATGCCCCACGGGTATTGTGGGTCATGCTTGAGGCCCCAGGTGCCTTTAATCATCTGGCTGAGGAACTCAGACAGATGCTCCAAGTCCCACTGACATTGTGGGTTGTGCCCAAGGCCCTGAAGAGACCCCATGTTCCACCAACACTCTGGGTCAGCCCAAGGATGAGCCATCCTCAGTCAACTGCCTGGGGGCCCTGGTCCCAAAGACCAGCACCCCATTGCCATTGGGGCTCTCATCTGAGCCGTGCATTCCATCAACTGCCTGGGGATCTGCTACCCAGAGGCACATCTCCTGCTGCCATCATAGGGAAACCCTGAAAACCAGGAAAAATAAGGGCCCTAGAGACTTTCTGGTGAGCTGCCTAGGAAGGGTAAGGCCCACCACTTTGTCTCTGACATCCACAATGACAAGATGAAGGACCAAAATGCAACCTCAGAACTCCACCTCAACCAAAATAAGTCCAGGAGACTCAACATAAGAGAACTTGAAAATCACACACCTGAAATCTCTGAAATGATCACAACTGAAGGAAAGAAACTACTCCATAAGGCCATAGCAGAAATCAGATCAGAAATAATCTCTCAAGTAAAAAATGAAATGACAACAATAATGAAAATATTGTTCAGCACATCTAAAGAGGACATACATAAAAAAATAGATGAGCATAGAAAAATAATGGAAATGTTAAATGAATAATGATATAGAAAAGAACTAGAATGCACGAAACACATTCATACAGATATCCAGGAAATCAAAACTTCCATTGAAAGCTGGCAAAACCGCTTGAATGAAGCCAAAGATAGACTTTTAGATCTTGAAGACAGCATTGCAGCTAACCATCATGAAAGGAAAGAGCTCTTAAAAATTACAAGGAACCAGGAAATAATAACAATTCAACAGCTGCAAGATGATGCATAGAGAAACAATGTAAGATTGTTAGGTGTCAGTGAAACAGCAGAAGTCAATTCAAATGACATAAGAAGACTATTTGCAGAAGTAATAGCAGAGGGCCTGGGGATATAGCCCAGTGGAATAAGCACCTGCTTGGCAAGTGCAAGGTCCTGAGTTTGATCCCTGATTCTGCCACAAAAAAAGAGAAAAAAAGACTTTCAGGAAGATGGAAACTGGGTAAGCAACAGAGAAAGATTCTCCTGGAGGATCACCACCAGACACTGGATTATAACAACATGAGAAAAATGAGACAGAAAGAAGCGGGTCCCCTGGTCCAGGAAGGATTTGAAACGAGAGTTGAGGCCATCAGAAAGAGCAAACAGGATCCCTCCTGGAAAAGTGGCTCAGGCGGCCATCAGGTCGCAGTTGGAGGAAGAGGAGGAGGAGAAAGAGGGAGTCACAAATCCATACACACCCTTGGCCCACTCCCTCATTCCTACACTCGAAGCTTGATCTTCAGAGGCCTGTGCTCATGGGGGCCTGCTGACTTGGCCCAAGGAACATGAGGTTCCAAGGGCTGGGCAAAAACTGGAACAGAGGGGTGCAGTCTGGACAGGGAGCAGCAGTGGTTGGGAAGTGCTGTCAAGACACAGTCTTGGGACACTGACCCCAGAGGCAGAGCACAAGTCAATAGTGAAGTCCCAGCCTCTTCCACTGGCCACACCAGCCACACCGTGCTTGTACCTGCCCCGGTCCAGCCCCTCCCTGCCCATCACACCTCACCAGTCACAGCTGCCTTCTCCTCACCCTCCGCTAGATCCCTCAGTGCATCCGTCTTCTCAGAGGCTCCCCAGTGCCTCCTACTTCGGACTTGAGTCTGTGCTGTGCTCGCCACTGCCGCCAGAATCTAGAGCCCCATGACATGGAGCCAACCTCGGGCAGCGTGCACCATGCAGTCCCACTGCCAGCCCTGTGGTCCTGCCCCCAGCCCAGGGTTGGGCTCCCTCGGCAGCCACCCCCCAGAGCTGGCCCTCCAAGATCCCCAGTGCACAACCCCAAAGAGGGGCAAAGGCCGTGGATCAGCAAGAGCGGCTTGTCAACAACGGGTTAGAGGGCTGAGGCTTGCTACTACTATGAGCACCAAGAGGGACGTCATACCACTTGCAAATATGAACCCAGTATCAATCCATAGAGACAAGTTATATGAAAAGCAGCAGTCCTAGAGATCGAGAGATGACAACATACTCTACACAGAAAACCTGAGAAACTCCTCCAATTGTCTCCTAAAACTAGTAACTAAACTTAGCACACACCCTGGACTACCTCATTGAGCACAGGTAGGGGATACCTCACGCCACTTGTGCCCAACATCTAAGGATTTGAAATGAGAAATGAAGCCCTCAGAAAGAGCAAACAAGATCCCTCCCAGGGGAAAAGCTCAGGCAGCTACCATGGCACAGTTAGAGGAAGAGGAGGAGGAGAAAGAGGGAGTCACCACTCCATACACACTCTCAGCCCACTCCCTCACTCCTACACTCACAGCTTCAGCTTCGGAAGCCCGGGCAGGCAGGAGCCTCCCAACTCAGCCAGAGGAGAGTGGAATTCTGAGAGCTGGGGCAAAACTGGAGCAGAGAAAGTGCAGCCCAGAAGAGGAGGGGCAGTTGGGAGGTGTTGTCTAACCCAGCTTGATGATGAAAAGGTACAACAGCCACTAAAGCAGTTTGCCCACTCTGCAGCGACCCCATTCTGGTCAGCGCCTTGAGGCAAGGCAGAGACAAAACCACCAGTACACAGCCCACCACACCCAGCTCTGTGCCTGCCAGGAGGCTATGGCCTGCTACCTCTCCCCTGTGAGAGCAACTACCAGCAGAGTGCAGCAGAGAGCAGTGGCAGTGACCCTAGGGCCATGGCAACTCCCAGGGATCCAGCCAATGAACAAACAGGACCTGGAGCAGAACAGTAAGAGAGGTGCAGATGGCCCCACGCCCTTCTTACTTCAACACCAAGCAGGAAGCATGAGCTGTGTTACCAGGCTTCAGCTCTCACCCTGAACTACCCCTGTGAGCACCTTGAGACTTGGTGTCCCCCACACCCAACACGTGATCCTGACAGCAATAGGTTGAGTCCACGGGCTTTAGAATCCACTCTAAATTATTAATATGAGCACCAAGAGGGGCTTCATACTGCTCGCATATATGAACTCACAGCGACAAGTTATACGAAAAGCAGCAGTCCTGGAGTCCAAGAGATGACAACATACTCTACACAGGAGACCAAAGAAACTCCTCCAATTGTCTCCTAGAACTAAAATCTAAACTTAGTACACAGCCTGGACTATCTCAGTGAGCACAGGTAAGGGAGACCTCATGCCACTTGTGCCCAGCATTGTAAGTGTGCCCAGTGCCCAGCTGTGTAAGGGGCAGGGAGCAGCAGCACTGGAGATCGAGAAGTGAGAGGAGGCAAAGACCTGAAAGCAGGGTGCAGACCTGGTCCTCTAGCTGGGCAGGGATGGCCTCCAAAGAGTCATAGGCAGCCTGCAGGGAGACACTGGTGGCCTATGAGGGGAGCCCAGGGGCCCTGACAGGGAGCTCAGCAGCCTGCCAGGGTAAGGGGGCTCCCCACAGGCTACATGAAAATCCTGAGGACCTGGACCAGGCCCCTAGACACATGGTGATGGGGTGGAGCTTAGCAGTATGTGGGGGTGATCCTGCAGACTCATCTGGGCCCCCAAGGGCCTTGAGGGCTTGTCAGTGGGGTGCTTCCCATAGTGTGCCTGGGTCCCTATCTGTACCATCATTGAGGTTGGGTGCTTTTCCACCTAATTCCATAGTAATTAGTGTACACCCATGTTTGTTGCAGCATAACCTGAAGCAGTCATGTGTCTTCCCAATGTGAGAACCTGAGGGAATGAATAAAACCAAAAAGCACAGTTATTATCAGAGGGCAGATGACTGATTGGGTGGGAGAACAACAGAGATGAGGGTGGAGAAAATTGATTGATTAATCATGCCTTTATTTGTATAACTGAGTAACAAATGCAAAGATAACATTATGTATACAGCATCCATTGTTAATTCCCTGCTATCTTCTCAATAATTTTGTATTTCCTTTATTGTTTTTGTGGTATCTGGTTTATGTCTGTATGGTTGTTGATATGTCTCTATTCTTTTGTCTTTAAAATAACATTTAAAGAAAGAAGTAATAGCAGAAATTTTGTCAAGCATGGAAAAAGAATCCACCATAGAGGTAAGTGAACCATATGCAATTCCAATGAGCCATAATCAAAATAAAACTCACCCAGACATATAATAATCAAGATCCCAGAAATCCAGCAAAAGGATAGAATATCAAAAGCTATTAGAGAGAGAGAAAAAAAAAAAAAAAAAACAGATCACCTACAAAGGAAAGCCCATAAGAATCACAGCAGATTTCTCAATGCAAGCCATCAAATCAAGAAGACTTAGGAGTAAAGCATTCCAGGTGCTAAAACAAAACAACTTCCAACCCAGACTGTTGTATCCTGCAAAACTATCCTCCAAATTTAATGGAGAAATAAAATACTTCCATAACAAACAACTGCATGAGTGCCAAACCAAGCAAAGAGTATTGAAAGATACTCTAGAAAGATGTAAAAATGACCACAATTTCAAGAACAAAAATAGAAAGGAACCACCGAGCAGAGAAAGCAATTAGACAGTAAAGGTAGGAAACCAATAGCAAATAAATAACATGACAAAGACAGGCCAACAGATAGCATTTATAGCCATTAATGTAAATTACCTCAATTCACCAATCAAAAGAAGTAAACTGGCAGAGTGGATCAACAAATTCCAACAATATGATACACAGAAGAAACACATTGAACTCAAAGGGAAATTCATAGACTGAAAGTCAAAAGGTTGGAAAACAATACTCCACATGACAGGAACCCAGAAAAAAGTACAGGTAGCTATTCTGATTGCAGACAATGCAAACTTCAAAGCAACAATGACCAAAGAGATAAAGAAGGTCACTATATACTTGTTAAAGGGAAACTTCAAAAGGAAGAGATAAGGATCATAAATATGTGTGCATCCAATATGGGAGCACCTAACTATACAAGACAAACCTTAATGAACTGAAAAACCAAATAACTCATAACACTATTGTAATGGAGGAGCTTAACACCCCACTGACACAAAGAGATAGGTCAACCAGGCAAAAAATCAGTAAAGAAATAACATAACAGAACAAAACTTATGAACAAATGGACTTAGTAGACGATTACAGTGTTCCACCCAACAACATCAGAACATACATTCTTCTCAGCTGCACGTGGGACTTTCTGTAGAATATACTTCACACTAACACCATAGAACATGCTTAAGTAAATGCAAAGGAACTGAAATTACCCCATGCATACTATCAGACCATAGTGCAATGAAATTGGAAATTAATGACAAAAGGAACCACGAAATTTCATAAACACATGGATATTAAATAATAGCCTCTTGAACAACCAATGGGTCACAGATGAAGGGACCCAGAATAGCAAAAGCAATCCTGGACAACAAAGACAAGTCAGGTGCCATCAAAATCCCTGACTCGAAATTATACTACAAAATGACTGTGATAAAATCAACATGGTACTAGCTAAAAAACAGACTGAGGATCAATGGAACAGACTGGAAGGTGCAGCCACAACCACAAACACACTCAGCCAACTTCTTTTTGACAAATGGGTCAAACATGTTCACTGAAAGGAAGACAGCCTCTTTCATAAATGGCACTGGAAAAACTGGCTTTCCACATGCAAAGACTGAAACTAGACCCATGTCTATCACCATGCACCAAACTCAAGTCAAAATGGACCAAAGATCTAAATATTAAAACAGAAACACTAAATCTACTGGCAGAGAGAGTAGTTAAAAGTCTTGAACACATAAGGTTAGGCAACAAGTTCATGAACAAAACCCAAACTGCACAGGAAATACTTCAAAGAATCAATAACTAGGATCTCATCTTATTGAAAAGTTTTTGCACATCTAAAGAAATCACCAGCACAGAAAAAAGAAAACCCACAAATTGAGAAAAAATTTTAGCCAACTGTCCTTCAGACAAAGCACTTCTATCTATAACATATAAAGAACTAAAAAAAAATCAGTCCCCCAAATCTAAAGACCCAATCCAAAAATGGGCATCTGCAATGAATACACACTTCTCAGATAAAGAAATACAAATGGCAAATAAATATATGAAAAAATGTTCAACATCATTAGTTGATTAAAACAACACTGTGATTCTATCTCACCCCAAAAAGAATGGCTCTCACAAAGAAATCAACCAACGATAAATGCTGGCTGCCAAGGCTGTGGGGAAAAAGAAACCCTTCTCCACTGTTGGTAGGAGTGTAGACTGGTTGCACCCACTGTGGAGATTAATTTAGAGATTCCTCAGTAAACTAGGACTAAAGTTCCAGCTATTTCCCTTTTGGGTATTTTTCTAGAAGAATTGAAAACATTATACCGCAGTGATATATGTGCACCCATGTTTATAGTAGCACAATTTATAATAGCTAAATCATGGAAGCAAACCAAATGCCTATCAACTGAGGAATGTATAAAAAAGATGTGTTATTTTTACATAACAGAATATTACTCAGCTATAAAGAAAGATAAACTTGAGGCTTTCACAGGTAAGTGGATGCAACTAGAGTCCATACTCATAAGTGAAATAAATTACACCTACATGTGTAAATACCGCATTGTCTCACTAGTGTAAGAACCTGAAAGAGTAAATATAATCTGAATGGTATACTAGATATTCTGAAAGGGAAAGAAACTGCTCAAAAGGAAAGAACAACTAGGATGAGGGAAAAGAGAAAAAGAAAGAAGGGAGAAAAACAAAATATATATATACACACACAGGATAGCTAAGAGAGTTGTACTATTGACTCCTATTACTTTATTGAAAGGAACAGTTAATGTTTATTTGTTGGATCAATCTTACACGCCTATGTTTTTTATCTGAGTAACTAATTTGGACATAACAATATGTAATACAACAACCATTGCTAATTTCCTATCACCTTGTCTGAAATTCTGTATTGCTTCTATTGTGCAGGTGTTGTTTTGTTTATGTCTGTTTGTTTGTTAATGTGTTTTCATTCTTTTATCTTTAAAATTTAAAAAAAATCAAAAAATGAAAGCTGTTATTGAGAAATGCTCAATACAGCATTTGAATTGTTTTTCTATGTAGGCACCTAAGCATGGAAAACAAAATTTTTAAATGCTATCCATTGTTATTTATGATGATTCTACAAGTGAAGTGAGCACAAAGGAAATAACTAGGATCTCAGATGTGCAATAAAAGACAAACAGCACTATGCTAATTATAGTATTTTACCTACTGCATCACTCCCAGATACTCTTATTTATTTCAAATGCATAGACTTGAATTAATCATACCCCTAACTTATGTACACTTCCATCACTGTTCCATGCATGGCTCCTGTTTGTTATTTACTTATTTGCTTGCTTATTTAAATATACTAAATAGCAGTGAAGCCACCAGGTGACATAGAAACCAGAACATTCACATAACTTACCTCCTTCTCCGCGATGCCTGGTTGCCTGTTCTCTAGCCCAGCTCTACTACCTGGTAGTCTATAAATGGAAATGCTGGGGCTGATCCCTATCAGCCTGCTGGTATATTTTAGGGTAAATCTCTCTCTTTCCATTGAAAAGAAACATTCCAAAGAACATAGTAGTATGTAGATGTGGGATGAAATGAAAGAAAGCCATGCCAAGGAGCACTGGCTAAGACTGTATCCAACAACTGCACACTAAGTGCCTACTGCGTGCCAAACATGGGCCTCGTACCTGGACACAAAGACCACTGCTGCCCTCAAAGAACTCGCTCTACTTAAGAGACAGACAAGGAATCTAATCAAATGCAGATTAGTGAGTTCTCATCAGAACAGTGAGAGAAATCTTTATAAAAGAGAAGTGAGACCAAAAGAATGGAGAGCAGTTCCACCAAGTAAAAATATGAGGAAAAGTCTTCACTCACACAGTAAGTCTAGAACTGGGTCCTGAGAGATGACTTCGAAAGAACCCTTAAATAAAAGAAAAGGTTGAGTCTCAGCAATAGAACTAGAAAAGAAGCAGTGCTTTTAGATGCCAGTTCTACTCAAGATTCACTTACTACCCAGCATGGACTATCATTTGTGTTAGCCTCTGGAGCAAGGAGGCAACACATGCAATTCAGTGTCAGCAGCGCACAGTTCAGCAACTCCAGAAACATCAAATCACTTGTCCCCTTTGGTTTGCATTTTAAGAGGATGTATACTGCATGGTAAAATGCTTTCTAAAGCTTTCAATTTTTTTTACCCATTCATCTTCTTCAAATCTTTGCATTCTTATTGTGACATTCTCCATACAACCTTCTTTACCAAAAGAATCCTGCTCTTATACAGGAAGCCTGAGCACTTACAGGTGGCACCTTCTAGCACCATCATGCAGCAGAAGGGGTAAACAAGCTCCCTTTGGACTCATAAAAGCTCTAACCTCCTTTATGAGGGTTTAGCCTTCATGATCTAATTGTCTCCCAAGGGTATTTCCTCTTAATACCATTATAATGAGTATTACATTTCAATAAATACACTTTGGAAATAAACACTCAAACCATAGGGTTCTACCTTCAGCCTCCTAATTTTTGTCCTCACACACCAAATTTTTCCATTCCATCTCAGTGGCTCCAAAAGTCCTATCTTGTGATAGCATCAACTCAAAAGTCTAAAACCCAGAGTCTCATCTAGATACCTTCTAAATCAGATGTGAGAATGAGTACAATTCATCCTGAGACCAAGCCTTCCATCAACTCTGAAATCAAGTAGGTCCTATCGCTTCTCAGCCTTTTGGCTAAGATCAAGTGTGAAATCAAGTAAGTTACGTACTTCCAACACACAAGGTAGGACAGACCAAAGGTAGACAATCATTCCAAAAGGCAGCAGCAAGGTAGAAGACCCCTGTCTTAACAGGTCCTCAGTAAATCCTAAATCCAACAAGGCAAACACTGCTCTTATATTTGGAGAGCAATCTTCTTTGATTCCGTGTTTCATCTTCTAGGCACTCAGGGATCTGTACCCAAAGTCCCTTCCCCATGGCTTTGCTGGGTACAGTCCACACAGAAACTCTCACATGGTTCTGCAGGCTAGAGCAGACTAGTGGCTACACTGTCCTGAGGTATCAGGCTCAGTCCTGTTCCCACAGCTCATGAGGCTCTCTTCAGTGGTCCTGCTACTGAAGCAGTTCTCTGCTTTGTTCAGAGGCTCTGAGACATCCTTTGAAATTTAGGTCAAGGCCGCCATGTTCCACAGCTGTGCACTCTGAGTACCAGTGAAATGAAACTATGTGGATATCATCAAACTTTTCAGCCCCGCCCTCTGAAGAGCAGCCATCACCCCACCTTGGACTGGTAAGACTGGCTGCTCTTCAGAGGATGGAGGTGAAAAGCTTTGATGACTTCCATATAGTGAGGTGAACCTGTAGCATCCAAGGAGAGCTGAGCTTGACTACATGGAGTAAAGAAACAATGTGGGGTTTGGGAGTGAGACCCAGATTCCCTGGGCCTGGGTTTTGATTATTCTATCCTCAAGCCCTGTGAGGAGAATGGCAACTCCCTTTTCATTGTTATGATTTACAGCATGTCCGTCTCCTTACCCACACCCCTTATGTTCTTGGAACCCACTGTGGTTTGAATGTGCCCCCCATTCATATTAAAACATTATCCTCACCGTGGTAGTATAAATACATAGGGCACTAGAGAGAGATGAAACTACAAGGGATGGACCAGTACCTCAGAAAACGGCTGGCGAGGACCAGCTCAGGTCCTGCTTTGCTCCTCTCTCCCCTGCTGTACAAGGATATCCCAACAGCACTACCTACTGAGGAACAAGCCTCCTCAGACACTGAACCCACAGGTGACTTGATGACAGACTTCTCAGCCCGCAGAACATTTGTTTATCATTTGCCTCATCTCAGAGGCATATTTCCTTACAGCAGCACATTTATGGTTTCTTATTTGATACAACAGAGACACGCTGGGAAGCCCAAGAATTTTCCAACTCTTTAACGCTGCATCCCATTTGATTATAAATTTTACTTTAATTCATTTCTCTACTACCACATTTTACTATGAGCAGAGAAGCCATGCTGTACTCTGCATGCTTTGCCTAGATACTCATTTCAGCAAATATCTTATTCCTTTGTTCAGAAGTTCTACCTTCAACCAACCACTAGGATTCACACTATTTAGTAATGTCCTATGCCACTTTGTAACAAAGATGGCCCTTCTCCCAATTTCAGTAACATCCCTCATTTCTGTCGGAGGCCTCAGAATGGCCTTTACCCTCCATATTTCTTCCAACACTCTGATCTCATCCTTTTGGCTGCCCCCTAAGAAGACAGGCTCTTGCCACAGATCTTCTCTTCTCATAGGCTCTCAGCAGAGCCACCCCTGGTCCTTCATCCACAGCCCTCGCCTTTTCTGGTACCCTCCTCTGAGCTTCCAGCCTCGAGCCATTACCTGATTGCAAAGCTGCTTCCACATTTTTAGGTATTTGCTACGGCCACACCCTACTTCTCAGTACCAATTTCTGCCTTGTCCATTTGAGCTGCTATAAGAAAATATCTGAGGCTGAGTAATTTACAAACAACAGAAATATATTACATTTCTGAAGGCTAGCAAATCCTAGATTGGGAAACTAGCAAATTCAGTACCTGGTGAGGTTTGCACTCAGCTTCATAATGGAACTTTCTCCCTGCACCTTCATATGGTGGAAGTGAAGGACAAGCGCCTCAGCCCCTCTTTTTAAGGGGGTTAAGCCAACTCATGAGAGAATCCAAAGGCCCCACATCCTAATCAATTTATAAAGGGTTCACTTCTTAACGTCACAAAACTGGGGATTGAGTTTTGACATGGATTTCAGGAAATCCACACACTCAGACCATAGCATACTTGCATCACCAGAGAATCAAAGTGTTTTGACAGGAACATTTTTTTTCAATGTATCCAAAGTGTGAGAGGAAAAGACTTATTAAACCATGTGTTGATTAAGCTTAATTATGTCAACTTGATTGGCTTCAGAGTTGCCTGGGGAATTAGTAAAGCAGATTTCTAGGAAGTGTGTGGGTAGGTTGGGGTGATTTTGACACTGTATCTTATCCTGCTCCCCTTTCTCTCTGGTGCTGTTCTCCAGATCTGGCCCTGGTCTTCAAGAACTAAGCACACTATCTGCCACAATGCTCCCGCCATAGATCCAGCACGTCATGGACTGAATCCCTGCAAATGTGAGCCAAACTAAACCTCATTCTTTAATTTGTGAGTTGGGTGATGTGTGTCAGTGATGAGAAAGCTGATACATACCACTAATGGTCTATTATCTGTGTTCCACAGGGCACCCTACAACTCCAGATATGCCAAGAAGAGCACTGCCCCCTCTCCCCAAGCACTGCGAGAGCTGAGGAGCCATAGTGCATGCCTGGTTTCCTTAGCATCTGTGCCATTTTCTACTCTACACCTGCTTTACCTCCTCCCCATTCCCAAAGTAGGTTTTTCCATTCACAAGCCAACACACCGGGCTTGCTTTCATCAAAGACTACAACCTAAGGGAATCCTCTTTAAAATCTAAGGGAATAACCTGCATGGACAAATTCTGCATCTTTCTTTTAGTATTTCCATTCATTTCATCATGTCAAACCTTCTTTTTCATGAAAACTCCTAATGGATACTCAAATGTAAGTTATCTGTAACACTGGTATCCTTCCTTCCTTCCTTCCTTCCTTCCTTCCTTCCTTCCTTTCTTTCTTTCTTTCTTTCTTTCTTTCTTTTCTTTTTGAGACAGTGTTTCACTATAAAGTTCAAAATTGACCTTGAACTCACTTTGTAGCTTAGGTCGGCCTCAAACTCACAGTGATTCTCCTGCCTTAGCCTTCCAAGTGCTGGGATTTCAGGAATGCACCACCACACCCAGCCTGATGTTATTTTTTAATAATATCATCGAGTAATTGGTAAGAAAAAGTCTTTTCCTTAAGAAAACTTCCACTCTCATTGTATTTTAGTTGTCAATTATTTCAACGTGTCCACTCTAAAATTCAGCTGTTGGAAATTTATTTCCCCAATGCAGTGTTGGGCAGTGAGATCTTTGGGGAGGAGTAAAACATTAATGTTGTTCTAAAAAGGGCTTGCAGAGGTGGATTCTCTCTCTTGCTCTTCTGCCATGAAGGGACATCGATTTTTTTGGCTCTCTTGTTTTTCTGCCTTCTGTCACAAGGACACAGAAAGAGCACTCAGCAAGTGTTGGCACTTTGACCTTAAGTTTCTCAGTCTGCGGAGCTGTGAGAAAATAAATTTCTGTTTTGTATAAATTACCCAGCCCCAGGTATTCCATCACAGCTGCACAGAATGACAGAGTCTTAGCATCAAATATACGAGAATGACTCTGCTGAAGTACAAAGACAGAATTTCTAATCTTTCTAAGTTTGAAGTCAAATTGGAACTGATAATTTGGAATGGGTTAGAATTCAGTTGCCCGTACAAAATCAACCACTCCCTCCTAAGTGTGCTGGAGAGGCCCACTTTACCCTGTGCCCATTCCAGCCACAGGCCTCATCACAGCCTCCCAGGCTCACAGTAGACAGGTGGCTGACTATTCAGTAAGCTCTGAAAACCTGTCTTTTGACAAGTTTAACTCCTTTGCATTAAAGTGTCACTGAGAAAAAACAATTCTGCCACTTTGCTATTTATATTCTATGCTTTACTGTTTTGTTCTTCAAATCCAATCCTCTTTTGGGTTTGGCTGATTTTTTTGCTAGTATACTAGTTTGATTCTGCTCTCATGCTCTCACGCATGAGAGCAATGAAAATACTCTTCATTTAGTTATAGATCTAAAGATATTCCAGACTTTCAAAAATATCATGATGAGAAAGTACACTGACCTCTGGCTAATAATTCATGTTTTTTGGTGCTTTCACTTGAATCACACAGTTATAGGATGTGGCATTATCATTATTAATTTTATTTTTAGTACATGTTTGCAATACACAATTGCAATCATTGTGGGGAGTCAGTACATGTACGTAACACGTCTTAATTCTGTGTGGGTTTTTTGTCCAGTGTCACTTCTGTCCCTTCCTGTCCTTTCCATCTCTTAGCCCCCTTCCCATCATGTTAATAAAGAGCAAAATAAAGGTAGATAATAGGAAGTAGGGAGATATTTTTCAAACGGGAAGGGGAAAAAGAGATGGAGGGAGGAGCAAAGGAGGGAAGGGAAAGGGGATGGAAAAAGAATTTACAAAATGGAGGTTGAGCTTTAACAGCATCTCGAATGCTCCATTCTTATAGTTCTTTACCGCATGTTGTTGTTAACACAAATCACACACTTACATAGCCCTGGTTAATACAGATTTATGATTCATTGCCTTCGCCAGAGTTTTACTTCCGCTTTTGGCATCTAGTTGCTATCTAGTTTCTAGTTTAACTTCAGCTTAAAGCACTCCTGTTAGCATTTCTTATAGAGCAAGTCCGCCGGCAATGAACTCCCTCAGCTTTTGTTTATCTGGAAATGTATTAAGTTCTCTTTTATTTTTGAAAGACAGTTTCATCAGATATGGAATGCTTGGTTGACATGTATTCCTGTTAACACTCTAAATTTGCCATCCCACTGCTTTCTGGCATCTAAGCTTTCTGTTGAAAAATCAGCTGTTAATCTTATTAAGGATTCTTTGTATAAATATATAAAATCACTTTGGTACTTTCAGGATTCTCTCTGTCTTAAGCTTTTAATAGTTTCCATCCATGCGCTTAGTTAGATTTGGATATGTCTCTAATAAGGAGATTCTATAAAGGCTAGAAGTAAAAGGATTGATTTTTCTCAGCTTGTTTACCATACATGCTGTGGCAAAGAGAAATTCCTCTGACACCTACATGTATTTCTTTCTTTCTGTCTTTTTGCTCAGAATGGATCTTAATATTTGCTCTTTACCAGTTTTTCTCCAGACCTAAACACTAGAATTTTTAAAGTGTGCCAAAGTTAATGTTAACAAGAAAATTGGATTCCTTTTATTTTTTTCAGTGGGTCCCTATGAGGATTAATGAGTTAATGCTTGCAAGCCCTCAAAGTATTAGGATATCACATATTACTGCAGAGAGGGAAGAGCCGTATGTTAAAAATTAATTGGAAGAAACCACTTGCAGATTGTAACAACGAAACATCCCAAGTTCCAAGGGCACTGGGGACTTCAAGTAAACAAGCCCTCATTAATTTGGCTAATTAGTCACTTGCTGTATTTGCTGGTTTATAAGCAGCACCCTTTTAAGCAGAAAATTGAGCTGTAAAGTGCTAAGAGCCATATGTGTGGTAAAGATGGCATCAGTACCCTACATCTTGCATTTCAAAGCATAAAGCATACATTTAAGCAATCGATTTAAGTACTTGCAATATCAGTTTCATCCTTAAAAACTAAATGAACAGAGAGAAACCTAGGGAAATCAAATCCTGTTCTGTTAGATGGCAGGAAAGAGGAAAGGTAAGGAAGACACTGATGTAAATTGTAATTTTTTTTTTTTGCCCAAGCAGAAGGCCAACCCCTCTTTCAGATAAAACTTCACACATGAGCAGGTCTTGTGATTATTCACTGTGGCACAGGAGAAAGGAAAGAGAAATTTGATCGCCGTGATGAGTAAATATAAAGTTCTATATATCCACCTCCTGAAAACTTCATTTCATAAGGTGAGGGGAGGGAATTACACAGCTCATGTATACTGTGTCCAAGCCTAGCAAAATATTCTGCCACCCAAATAGAGCCTCAGTCTAGGGAAACAAATGCTGTGTCCACCAGATAGTATCTTATTTCCTTAAACTCTGAAAAAAAAAAAAAATCACATGTAGCAATCACCTTGAAGAGTCACTGACCCAACCCCTTACAGGAAAAGCCCCTGTTCTGTATTTGTCCCTGCTTGCTGCAGAACTCTCTTCCCATTTGATCCTGATTTAACCAATTTTATATGAACAGTTCTTATTGGCTGACCATAGTTTTATCCCATCTCATGCCCACCTTGCAATTTCCCATCCTCCTCCCACCTTGGACTCACCTCACCTCGTGGTTTTGCTCTATAAAAATCCTTGGAGAAGACAGGTTCCCTGGGCAACCCCCTCGGGGGTCCCCCTTCTGTTCCTCTCTTGGACAGAAGCTTTCCTTCCCTCCATAAATTCTGTTCTTAACCTCCATTGTTCCTAAAATTCATTCTTAGATTTTAGAGAAAACAAATTCTTCCCAGACGTAGTTCAGGTTGGGAGTGTCTTTCCCCTGTATCAACATTAAATAATAAAATGTACAAAGATGAATGAAATTTTTCCCTATCTTAAAGGGTGCAAAATATGTCTGTACAAAGACTGGTGCATCTACAAAACAAACAGGATTTTACTCATAGTAAAATACAATGGTTAATTCTCTGCCATCTAAAAAAATAACTCCAATAGATTCCAAGTTCTAGACTCACTTAGAAATTCATGATTCCAAATGTACTAATCAAGACATGATCATATAGCACTCATACATTTTTCTGCTGTATTTTTCCCCAACAGTTCTCTGCCTGCTTTCCAAACACAGTTCAAGGGAAGCAGAGCCACAGAGAAACTGTAGGCATAAACAGGGCTCACTTAGTTGGTGTAAAAAGCAAATGTAAATATCCTTATTAGCAAGCAAAAAGCCAGAATATATTTTTGAATGTTGCTAATGACTGAAAGAAGCAAGCTGCTTTTATCATGCAGTGGTGCAAATTAGATATTTATGGGTTTCCTGTGGTGTTCAAGGTGTTGTTCCTTTCCAGTATTTTATGGAAGAAGGCTTTATATTCTAAGAATAGCTTCATTGATGATCCTCCCTTGGGCACAAAGATATTCAAATCTGGACAGAGAACATTTTATCTGAAAAGCCTGAAACTCTTTTGCAGGGTGAAGTGTACCCCAGGTTTGGAGGACATTTAGTCTTTTTTCCCAACAGCTTCATTGAAATGTAAATCACATACCATGCAGTCCACCCAACTGGCTTTAGTATAACCATTTCTGCAGTCAATTTAAGACATTTTTATTACGTCAAAGAAAAGTCTTCTGGCTTTTAATTCTCACCACTTCCCATCATAGGCGCAGGCTGCCACACCCAGCTCACTTCCTCTCTCAGGCAACAAGGAATCTGCTTTGTTTCTATAAATTCTCTGTTATGGAAATGTAACATAGATGGAGTTATGTAATATAAGGCTTTTCATGATTGGCTTCTTTCATGTGATGTAATGTTTTCAAAGTTTTTTTCTCATTGTACCATATTCCCTTGTACAACCAATTCCATTGTATAAACATACCACATTTGTTTCCCCTTTGTCCGTTGATGGACATTTGAATTGTTTCCACCTTTCGACTGTTAATGAATAATGCTGGTGTAAACATTTGTGGGCAAATTTTTGTGTGGCAACAGTTTTCATTTCTCTTAGGTATAAACCTAGGATTAGAACTACTGGAGGATACAGTTGATAGGTTTTTTTCCAGTGCAGAGACAGAAGTAAAGCAAAATGTAAAATGCCCTTATTGTGGGCCCGAAGAAGACCACAGTAGGGGAAAGAAAGGAAACGTGGACCTTCCAAGGGCTTGTCATGGGATCCGGGCTAAATAGGCCCAGGCTGGAGGCGGGGATTAGGAGGCAGACCACCTGACATGGTGGACCAGGATTAGGAGGGAGTGTGGGAAAGGGAAACAGGATATTACCAAAAGGGAAACAGAAAGTCGTAATTTGACTCAGGGGAAGTGTGGCGCTTAGCTTATGACCTTTAAAGGCCAGCGCCATATTGGCCTTGACCTCTAGAGGTCAGCGCCATATTGACTTGGCACCATACTGACTGAGCACAACACAAGACCGCCAGCACCATATTGGCTGGTTGCCATAGTGACTAGGCAGGAATTACAGTGAGGCAAGAAATCAATCAATAGCAATCTATATTTAAACATTTAAGAAACCACCACACTTTTCCAAAGCATCCATTTGATTTAACATTCATATTCCCAATGATTGGTTTCCCACCTCACTGTAACTCCTGCCTAGTCACTATGGCAACCAGCCAATATGGTGCTGGCGGTCATGTGCTGTGCTCAGCAGTATGGCACCAAGCCAAACTGGCGCTGGCCAGTAGAGGTCAAAGTCAATATGCTGCTGACCTCTAGAGGTCAAAGCCAATATGGCGCCAGCCTTTAAAGTTCATATACTAAGCGCCCCTCTCCTTCCTCTGAGTCAAATTAGGACTTCCTACTTCCTTTTTTGTAATATCCTGTTTCTCTTTCCCACACTCCCACCCAATCCTGATCCACCATGTCAGGAGGTCTGCCTCCTAATCCCCACCTTCCGACTGGGCCTATTTAGCCTGGGATCTCATGACAAGCCCTCAGAAGTTCCATGTTTGCTTTCTCTTCCCTACTGTGGTCTTCTCTGCACCCACTATACAGGCATTTTATATTTTGCATTACTTCTCTCTCTGCGCTGGAAAAACCTGTCACCCAAAAGTATATGAGGGTTTTAATTTTTTACATACTTGTCAACACTTAGCTGACTTTTTTATTCTAGCTATTGTAGCAGATATCATGATTTTTTTTCCTTAGAAAACATCTCATATATCTCCATTCTTTTATCTTAAAAATAAAAATTAAAAAGAAAAGAAAAGAAAACATCTTGTGTAGTCCAGGCCAGCCTTGAACTCTTTCTGTAGCTCAGGTTGCCTCAGCCTCCTAGGACTGGGATTATAGGCATAGGCTATCACACCCAGCTCCCATGATTTTGATTTGCATTTCTCTGATCACTAAAAGTGAAGAGAATCTTTTCACTTACTTTTTAAACATTTGCATCTCTGCTTTGGGGAAATGTCTATTTGGATCCTTTCCTGCCTTTTTAAATTGAGTTATCTTCATGTTTTTTAATTATAAAAATTCTTTATATATTTAGAATACAAGTCCCTTTCCAGATACACGATGTGCCAATATTTTATTCCATTCTGTGGTTGCCTTTTCACTTCCTGATTGTGACCTAAGAGACAAACATGTTTAGTGATTATGGAATTTTAGGGAACTTTGGAACATGGGTCAGCTTTCCACACCCCTCTGTGCTGTGACAATCTCATCATAAAAGAGGAGGTCCTTCCACTCACCTCCAGATCCTTCCTTGTCCTCTCCCAACTCAAGTCACTCTGTTCTTCTTTCCATTTTTCAGGTACATCATGGTTTTCCTACATTTGAATCCTGACATTAAAATCTCAAATATCACTTCCCCAGAAAGGAATCTTTCCCCATCCATTCAAATAATTTATGTCTCATCATTACCACATATTGTTTAATTTGTTCATAACACATATCTTAGTTGAATATTTACTAGAATATTCCAGAATCTAAGTTGTACTACAACAATAATTCTGTGTAATTTTCTTCATGGCCATGCCCTAAATACCTAGAGTAGTACTGGTCATATAAGAGTTGCTCAATTAATATTTGTTGAACCAATGAATGAATGAATGCTCTAGCCCACGCATGATGCTAGAGACTAGGGGCAAAAGAGCAAATAAGACAGACCCCGGAGTTGCCATTGTTTTGGAAATACACCCTTCAGTCAGTGCTTTTAGAGGAGGTGTACTGTTGTGAGCAGAAAGCTTATTTGCAGGAAAAGTTTTCTTTTGGGGGGGATAAGGTCTCCCTATGCAGTTCAGCCTGGTCTTAATCTCACTTTATAGCCTAGGCTGGTCTCAAACTCAGTGATCTTCCTGCCTCAGCCTCTTGAGTGCTGAGATTACAGGTGTGCACCACCACACCCAGCAGGACAAGTAAAATTTTTAACTACATTTTTAAATAAACTTTAAAATATCATTAAGAAAACCAGAGCACATTTGCTCACCAAACACTTAGAACTCCATTTGTTCACACATCCTTGCATTGAATTTCACACCCGCTACTCACCTTGCAAGAGTTTTTCACATTTTCACTATTTGAACAGAGAAATGAAGGGCCTGGCCATACTCTTCCCACCATCTCTTGCTCCCTAATAATAACTGATAGGTTTTTCCACCACAGAGAGAAGAAAAGCAGAATAAAATGCCTTTATTGTGGATGCAGAGAAGACCACAGTAGGGAAAAGAAGAGAGACATGGAACTTCCGAAGGCCTGTCCTGTGGTCAAGCACTAAATAGGCCCAGGCTGGAGGCAGGGATTAGGAGGTGGACTGCCTGACATGGCGGACCAAGATTGGGAGGGTGTGTGGGAAAAGGAAACAGGATATTACAAAAAGGAAAGTAGGAAGTTGTAATCTGACCCAGAGGAAGAAGGATGGTGCTTAGCATATGTCCTCTAGTAGCCAGCACCATATTGGTTTGGTTCCATACTGGCTCAGCACAACACATGACCTCCAGCGCCATACTGGCTGGATGCCATAGTGACTAGGCAGGAATTACAGTGAGTCAAGAAAGCCATCAATAACAACAGCAAAGTTTTTTTTTTTAAGGGTGATCTGCTCTTATCTAGGGAGGAGGAGAAAATGTTGCCTCCTTTGGAGAGCTGGTTGCACACCCCTTAAGGTGTTACCTGCATGTGTCTGCGCATCCTGTAGGCTTGTGTACATTTGAAGACTCCAGTTTCCCCTGTTTTAGTCACTTAACTCATCACTGAGACACGTACTTGACATCCACAACTTAACGGAGGATTTACTTTGCTGGCATTTTACAAATGTTAGTCTTTGAGTGATCAGCAGCATGGAAGGACCTGGACAGAGGAAAGCCGCTCACTTCTTGGCTGCCACAAAGCAGACAGCTAAGGGCAGCTGGGGAGGGAGATAAATCCTTCCAGATCACACTCCATGACTCACCGCTTCTGACAAGATTCCACCTCCTAATGACAACCCAGCCATAAGCCCCCACTGTCCAAGCACCATCCAAAAGCCCATCTTATGAGCCCTTGGGCACATCTAGATATAAACCATGACACCTTCTGCATGACTTTCAGTTGATAAGATCTTTCTCACCCAATTTATGAAATTTGTGTGAGGATCAAATAGGTTAGATGTAGATACTTTCGGGTAAAGTGGGCAAATGATCAGCTGGGCATCTCCAGAGACACCCACCTGTAAGCAGCCATGAAAATAGCTCCTAACAGAGCTTTGCTTTCACTCACCTGTGTCCTCCTGCCTCAACAATCTCCTCTGCCTCCAATCACCTTCCGTTTTGAATTTTCTCCAACCCACTTACTCCCATGCCTCAGTGTCTACCCAAACATCCCTTCTCTTAGGAATGCTGGCTTTTTATACACTGAGCTCCAGAATCTCCAATGTTAATAGTACTGTAGTGACCAAAAGCATCAAGATGAGTGAGAATGAATGAAGATGTATTCTATATGAAGAACTACACACGTGTTCTCTACAACCAACTAGAGAGGGCTTGCAATGTGTTCTCATGTTTCCAAATCTTAAGGAACTGGATGATTCTTAATCAACATGCCCAGATATAAGTATCTACTTAGAACTGGTCCAGAATATTCTTGGGGTCTTTGTAATACTTTTACCTGCCCATGCTCTTCTTCTCTGCTGACATCTGCATTAATACAGTACATTGATTCCTTGCTTCAGAGTTTAAGTTGCTACTGGTTATTCACATGTTTTAAAACCCTTTACAGTTGTTCAAGAAGGAAAAAACAAGAAGAAAGAAAGAAAGAAAGAAAGAAAGAAAGAAAGAAAGAAAGAAAGGAAAAGGGAGGGAGGGAGGAAGGAAGTGGAGAAGGAAGGAAGGAAAAATGGAAAGGGAAGGGAAGGGAGGGGATAGGAGGGATAAGGAAGGGAAGGGAAGAAAGGAGGGGGAAGAGAAAGGAAGAAGACTCCCAGCAGGGGTAAGGAAAGCAGAGGCTGAAGTGCAGCCTGCCTTCTGTTGGCCACCCCAGGAAAAAGATGTATCTTTTTGTACTCTACTCAGAGGCAGTGACATTTTCAACTCAACAGTATATGACCTAGAAATTCTCCTTTTCTTAACACACCAGTTAAAGAACTTAGTTAATCAATTAATTTTTAACAGAAGGCTGTACTGCTCCAAAACCAGGATGAAAGGACCATCTCTAGATCACTGGTTTTGCCTCCCACTGAGCTCAGTGTACTGGGTGCAGGCCCCAGCATCTGTGTGATATGTGTTCTTGCCTCTTAATTGTGTCCAGCACCATAAAGAGCAAGCATTTTTAAACTTTTCATTAAAAACTCACTGCCTAATTGCATTCTAAACTGAGACCTACTCTCTCCTCCATATAATACTTCCTCTGTTATACTAATAATCCATTCCATTGGTAGCAACTGGTATTTATTATAGTTAAATTATGTAATATTCAATATCCTGAAGCCTGCACATGAATTGCAACTAAAACTCAGCATCTAATGAGGAAGGTCACTTGATCCATGAATTTTGCCTATACATAGTGCATTTCAAGATGTTGAGATCAGGACTAAAATAACTACATTTCTGACAGAATATCAAAGAATGAAACTACTCACAATTATTTTTAAGTACTTCCCTAAGACTTCAATGAAATCTTAAATGTATGATGTTCTATAAGGAAATTTTCATGGAAGCTAAAAACCATTCAAATTAAGTATGTTATCTTTAAAAGGAGTGGATTTCTCTTAAGTGCACTGTAATCTAAAGATATTACTTCAAACTTAAGTCCAAGATACCGTGAGAACAGGAAGAGGTGGCTGTTGAGAGGACTAATAACGAGAAATGACAGAGTGTTTTATATCTATCCTGCTTTGTGTCCCCATCTTCTTGAATGCAAAGATACTATGACAAACAAAAGTTTAATAAGTAAAAAATACATGTTAAATGAAAAACCATGATTAACTTATTAAGAACCATTAAGTGTATAATTACAAGGGTTCTATTACATTAAGATACCAATTTCTTTAAAGCCAGAAATAATACCTACTGAAACTTTAATTATTTAAATGAGAAGAGAAAGAGGCATGTTATCTTCTCTGACAAAGATTAAAATCAATTTAATTGCTTCTCTGCTGCCTTGACATGATTCTTGCTGTGAGTCAAGCAACCAAAAAGGAAAATTAATCCCGCAGCTGTTAATCAAGGGATATCTGCGCACTTGGTTTGATTACATCAGGGAGAAAGCCCTCGCCACTTGGCTGACTCTTGGGTCCCCATCCCTTTTCCTGTTGTAGTTGGGTTAGCTGGGGGAGTTGCTGAGACTGGTAGGTGAGACATGGCCTCAGGAAATTGCAGGGTGCCATGTCTGAGCCTGAGTAAAGGCAGTTCTACCAAGACAGAGTTTTGTTCCAAATTAAATTCACCTATTGGTGTCTAATTTGACTGTTCCACAAGGTACAGTACAAAGAAACACAATGGCATCAGAAGCCCAGAGAATGGGAAAGAATGCAAGAATGTGGCTGAGATTCATGCCTTCCTGCCTGTAGAGCATAATGATACATTTCTCAGAGTAGACAGCAATAGTTTTTAGAGGTAAGACACCAGCTCCCTCAGCCGAATTGGAATATTCACTTGAACGCCAGGCATGGTGGCAAGCCATGCCCACCTTGCACCAGCCCCGGTCCCCAACCCCATGTCTGCTGACTTAAAAGTAGGGCTTTTGTCAGACACCAGCACTGTGGAAACATAGACAGCATCTACACTTGGCAAACTAATGTATTTGATTGTGAGAAAACGGTACTGTGAAATATTCATGCATCTGCAAATACAAACCAGTACCCTGCCTCATCATCTCTTATCGGCCTTTGTTAACTTTACTGAGACAGCAAGAGACACTGGAATGAGTGGGGCTGTCGAAACTAACAGGTCTCAGGCACTGTGCACCCCCAGAGTTCAGCTTCATCAAGGGCCCTTTCCTGGAACCCTTCCCCTTACTGTTTGTCAGACACAGAGGTGAATAATAACAATTTGCAAGCATGTATGCTCAAAAGGGGGAAAAATACTTCTGACAACCCTACTCATTCCCTAGAAAGGGAAAACCCTTGGGATAAAGATTGAAAGATTTGGTTCACAGGGGAAAACACTATCTATGGACTTTTTTGACATCTCTACCAGTGACATCAAGGATCATGAGGGAAAATGTCCATCCAGACCAACTGGAGGAAAAGCTTACACATATCAGGATACACAGAAAGGCAAGAGATAAAACTTACTGCTCTCCAAAGACAACTCAGCATATCTTTTACATTTCAAAAAATAGAATCACTGGCTCAGGTCAGCCCATGAGTTAGGTAAGATACTCCTGGGCTCTTATTTCACCCCAGCCCAGCTCAACTACCCCCAGGACCTGTAGATGACTTTACCTGGCTCGTTTTCATCAAATACAACTCATCGTGCTATATTGGATCACCTTGCTGCTAGCCTGGCACTGTCCCTCCCCATTTCAATTTGACCAAATTGAAACAGATGCCCAGAGGCCGTGGAGATCAAGGTTGGTATAACAAAATTTGGAGCCAGTTTCCCAGCTCAAATCAATGTTTAACGGTAAGGTTGCTTTTATTTATTTATTTTTTGGCAGGCTTTTACTGGCAAATATCACTTTAAACTGAAAGCCAGAAGCCTTAATTATAAAGGATGCCATTCAGGCTATATTTTGAAAAACAATACTTCATTTGACAAGACAATCCGGTAGTTTCAAGGATTGTATTCCCTAAGAATAAGAAGAGGAGGGGGTATTATTGTTTTCTAAATCCTTCAAGGATGTGTTTAATTATCTCATTTTCAAGCAAGTAGATAATTCAAACTGGGGAGAGGGATAGGGAGAGGGAGGGGAGCAGTGAGAGCCATTAGTAACATGGAGCAGAAGCCTTGGGGCCACTTGCAACCTCTCCGGCACTACCCAAGCTGGGTCAGGACCCTAAGTAAAACAGGCCCCTCTCTACCCCCAGCTCAGCACTGCAACAAACATCTACCAAAGTAGGGGGTGATTTCCCAAAGACTTTGTGCAAATAGAATGAAGACTACATGGATGCTGTCCCTTGGTGACCTTTCCCTCCCCACAACACTCTCCAGCACATGTAGGCAAGTGTCCCTGATGGGTCAAAGAACAGGAACTGGGGAAGAAGTGATATCAACTCAGAAGTATAGCCCTGTTGGACTTGCCAGGCTCGGCAAGACCAAACTAGAAATTTTATTTCTTTACTAGCCGTTTCGGAATGAGCTGCACAGGCCAAATTGTTCTTTACACCTAACCTATACTGAACAATCACAGCAAAATGAAAACAGGATTTATACAAGTGGCTATTGAAAATCAAAATGAAACTCATGTACAAGGTTTACAAAATGAATCCACACCCAACTTAGCAAGAACCATTGTGGAGCTAATAATTGTTCACTACTCTTAAGGAGTCTATTTCTTAACATGCACTCAAAAATAAGCAAGTAGTGTATGTTAGCCAGCAGCATATGTTCTACAACCACAGACTCTACAAGCTTGTCTTGTGAGGCTGCCATGTAACTTCAAAAGTATTTTGCAATTCTCTAAAGAAAGAAGTTGTCATTTTGTTGAAAACATCAACTGTAGGGCGGGGTTTGGGAGAGATACGCTAATACAGCTCACACAGAAACAGAAGGGATGCAAAGCAGTCATATAAAGGAGAAGAGAAGCCAGTCCAGTCCCCACTTGGGCACAGAGCCTGATTCCCTGCCTGCCAGAACACGGTCAGGAACGCTGGTCTTTCTATGCGTTGTCCCTCCTTATACAATGTTGTGTTGTTTTGCAAATTCAGATGAACCTCCAGATACCATTTCTTTTGCTCTGTAGAGTAAAACCCCTAAAGGCTTCTTCTCTTAAACCCTCAGGTCCCCCACCACTTGCATCATCCCCACCGAGGCCTTCCAAGAGACTTAACTTGCCTTCTGCTTCTCCTCCAGCTTCTGGGTGAACAGAAAACTTCACAGGATCTCTTCCAGACAGTCCTGGGGAGCTCACACCCGTCTCTCTGAGGAAACTGAGGGGGACTCCATCCACGCTGACACAAACACAGTGGTAGAGCTTTAATTTTACTTCGCCTTCCCCTTGCAGCTTGCCTGTCTCCCCCATGTCTGCCACCCACAGCAGGAGATGAAAAGAACGGAGGAGACAGGAGCTCTCGTGAGAACCACGGGAACTCGGCAGAACCTCTGTGGGAACCATATGGCAGCAACTTTGCGGCACAGGAAGCATTGCTAAGGGAGAAGACACCGTTATTCTGGAGACTGCCTTTCAGCCTTCTCAACCTGTCTGAACACCCCTGCCAATAGACAGGAATAATATTTTCTGGAAAGAATATGCATGTCAATTATATCTGACATTGGTGTACCTAAGAGTAGCAGGTTGGCATTATATCCCATAATATATGTTTCTAACTCAAAAGACAGAAAAGATACTACATGATATTTCCGATATCTACTTGCTATTAACAACCTCTCTATAGCCATTTTACTCATCCTTGTAATTAAGGCACTGGACAAAATAATTTTTTCAGTAATTTATCTTTTTAGCAGAATTCTTTTGTCAATGAAAATCTCATTCAGAATCTAGGCATTAAAAAAATAAAAATAGGGGCTGGGGATATAGCTCAGTGGAATAAGCGCCTGCCTAGCAGGCGCAGGGTCTTGAGTTCGATCCCCAGTACCACAAAAAAAAAAAAAGAGAAGGGCTGGGGATATAGCTCAGTATAATAAGCGCTTGCCTAGCAAGCACAGGGTCCTGAATTCGATCCCCAGTACCGCAAAAAAAAAAATAAATAAAAATAAAAAAATAAAAATAACAGAACCGAACAGGTCAGAGCAAGGATGGAGACTTGAGATCCTCTTTTCCATCTTATCCCTCACTTTTTTTCTCTTCTTTTTCTTTCTTTTCTTTTTTTAGTAGTTTTTAGTAAGACTATTTTGTCTTGATTTTACATGAGTAAAGCAAAGAGAGACACCTGTCTTCACCAGTTCTACCAGAGCCAAGTGTGCCTTGCTGTCTTGCTCAGAAAGACAAACTGATGAGTTTGTGTTACTGCAGTGTGTCTGTGCCAGCACCCCAGTCTTCATGGCTTCTCACACAACATCTGTCAGGAAGGTGACTCCGCTAATGACCACAAGCACACTGCCTTGGGACTGTGCTGTGGAAGAGTCTGTGGGGGGCTGAGGAGGATGCACACAAGAAGGAACATCACCCAGGCAGGAAAGAGTCTGAAGAACAGTCTCTTCCTTTCCTCAAACTCCAGAGTTCTATAAACAAGAATGCTTTTCCTGGACAGTGAGGCCACAAAGAGACATTCCTAGGAAATCAGACTCACACTGCACAACTTAGTGCAATAAGGATTCAGAAACAAAACTAATAAGAGAAAATAGCTCACAGTGACTAAATTGTGAGTAGTTACAGCTGAAAATATCCATCTTGAATGCTAAACTTTTAGCAGTTTTACAGAAAATAGTATAGAGAGCTCTTCCTGGGCCTTGTCACAGCCCAGGAAGTTTGTATTTGTAATCCCATGAAAAGTTATTGGAATTCTAGCAGGTTAATTCTAATATACCACTTCCAGTGCAAACCATGGCAAGAAAAAAGACATTAAGTCATATGTGTAGTTATGGGGAGCCAAGGGGTCCTGAGTCCAGTCATAGTGATGGCCATCTGGAACAAAGACCTCAACTCAAGGCCAAACTCAAGTTTTATTCATTCATGAAGATGGGAGTGGCTTGAGGATGAGTGACTGTAAGGACCATGGGAAGTAGGTGAGGACCAAGAGCTGGGCTAGGTAGGAGGTCTGAAATGACCTCTGCCATATGCGAGGAAAAGGATATGCAGAAAGAGTAATATGTATAACAAAATTGACATAGTATAGTTTTAGGGTCAGTGCTTCAGCTCTGATATGTAATGTTTGAAACCCCAGGAAGTCATAGCCTCTATCCCAACTCTCCATCCCAGCCGACAGCATGGAACATTGGCTCACACATCCTGCCTCATCCTTGCTCACTCATGGGAACAACGAGGGGTCTGGGGAAACACGCCTGCCACCTCCAAAGATTACCATCAGCAGCTCGGCTAGAGTGAAATACACTGCTTCAAGCCAATTGAAGGGATAAGGAAAAGTCCCAGCCAGCTCTGTATATGTGGAAGCAGGGTCAGGCTCAGCCAATGTGGAGACAACTGCTCCTCTTTCAAGGAGGATAGTCGCCTAGGTGGTCCTCCACAAATAGAAGTTAACATAGAGGACAAATTATCTCCTTGAGGTGGACAGTACAGTCCATTTCAGTTCAGAATCAGTAAATAGACTGATGCCAGAAGGTGGCTAAAATCTGGCTAGGATGTCAGAAACCCAAACCACTGCTAATTTAGAACTTGAGGAATTTACTAATGAAGGTGAACTAGAACCCTTGCACCACACTGATGTTTATAGATGGTGTGAATTTTTAAAATTTAAGATGCAGCCCACATTTAGTATAACATGTATGGATCATTCATTTCCTGGGTCATCTTGATTACCTTTCCTCTGAACTTTTGTGGAGCACAAAAATTCCTAAGCAAAAGAACTTTGGAGACACTTTAATAGAAATAGTCCTGCTCAAGGACTACCTCTTGGTCAGTTGGAGGAATGAGCGCAGCACTCTAGTGAGAAAGCATCCTTTAAATATAACCATGAAAGACATGTGTTTAGTAACAGTGATTAAGAATGCATTCTAGAAAAAGAGTTGCATGTTAATATTATGTACTTTCTGTGGGCATAAGTCAGGATGCTTTGAAGAAATAAGCATTCTTAACAGGGAGACATGCAGAGTAAGCTCAGCTGATAGAAGCACACTGTAGGATGAGTTCTATGTCCATTGCTAGTTTTTTTGGAATAGTATTAGTTTCCCATTCAAAGATTGCTGCAGAAGGATGGATCATGACATGATCTCTGAAGCCACTACTTCGTTCTAAATAATTACCTTGGATGTTTTGCTTAGCCATTCAGAAATCATCCTGTGAAAATATGGTGATGATGATGATGATAACAAGGACGACAGTGGAGAAAGTGATATCCAGTCTACCTGGCTAGTGTTTGAGTCTCGGCTACGGAACCTGCTTCCAGCATCTCACCCTGAGGCTGGTAGACTTGGGGTCAGATTGAGATACAGTGTGACCTAGCAGACTAATAATCTGGTGGCCCTTAATGATTACTCTCTTGTCTTAATTAAGTACTGTGTTTGCTAAGCATTAGCTATGCGAGATGTTGAGGACTAAGATAAGAAGGAACACTCTGAGGTATTGGCCAGAAACTCTTCCTTCCTTGTTGTTAGCAATTTCTTGCAGCTTTTGCTACTCAAGAGTTTACATTGAGTGTCTTGTCACACTTTCCTCCAAAGAAACTTATTTATATCTCTCTTACATTACAAAAAACCCTAAACTTTTCCTGAAAAGAGTCATAGAAATACCATTTTTTATTCGTCTGTTCATTTCAGATACAGTCTGAAATGTAGAAATATTGGCACTCCAGGAAGTGACTCAGCTGACCTTCTAATTTAAGTTGAGTCTGAGCAGAGTTTCTTTCCTGCCAGCCCCCCAGCTGAGCAGACCTTTCAGTCTAATTTGGTTCTGGATGGGCTGTCCTACCAGATCAGCTCAAATCACATCAGAGCGACAGGCAGCCAACATCTTTGGCACTGTGGATGTACCTGATGCAAACAATAGCGGTTAACAAATAAAAGAGATGAAAACAAGGCTGGAAGTGAAAACCCTTCCAATCTTGAGTGCTGGGACGAGGGTAATGGAACCATTACCCTCGTCTAGAATGAAGGATGTGGCACCTGAGTTTTGGGCGACTGCAGTAGAGAACTCTACACTCTCTTGGGCTTGTCTACCCTTACTTACCCATGACTCAAAGATGAATCTCTGGAAAGATTGTTGTAAGAGCTAAAAATAATGCATGATAAGTTTCTTATACTTCTTCAGACACTGAGCTAGTGCTGGGATAACTACCCTGCGTGCCCTAATTACCAGAATCTCTCAGCTACATTTCACTCAACGCTTTTCATCCTCTCAGAGAATGAAGTTAAGTCTGGAGGAAGATACTCATGATATTAATAAGTATAATGAAATAAGGAGTCAGACACAATTGAGTTTAAATCCAAACTTCATCATTCATTGAACTATAACCTTTATCAATTCCCTTATCTCTGACCCTCAGTTTTCAATTCTTTAAAGTGGGGATAATAATACTAGCTTGAAAGGATGTTGTAAGATTGAAGGGAGAATTCTTAGTGGGCCTGGCCCTCCGTAGACACTCAGTAAATGGTGTTTTTGCCATTATTATTTTTACTATTGAATTATTAGCCTGAGGTTCTTTGAAGAAAGCTTCCTCCTAAATCAGATTTTTTTCTTTAGCAAAATGAAAGGGTGAGGACTGTTAATACACTTCAGTTGAAGAAGTAATCCTTAAATTTAAACCTATTAACACAGGTATTTTTAAGTATTCCAGGATAGCAAGGTAACTCCAGGGTCAGCACTACAAAGTAGCTTTGGTTTCCTTGTGCTATACACTTCGAAAGGGCAAAAAAATGCTAACATGTTCAGGAATTAAGTAAACCTGGTTTCTGTCTTCCTTAGGAGAAGAGAAATTTTTCTAAGGACTTGAAATTTTTTTATTTCAAATTTCTAAATTCAGTATCTGTGTCCTCAAGACTAGAAAAGAATATTTGAACATCCCAGATTGTGTGAGAAACTGTGGGAGTTTCCCACATTTCTCTGGAAAGGGGGGTGGGTGTCTCTCCTGAGAGACTGAAGGCAGTAGCCTGAGGGCAGTCTGGTTGAAGTTGGCCACTGACTGTCCAGACAAAAGGCACCAGGGAAGAAATTTCAGTGATTCTTCTCCTGGATGTAGTCACTGTGTGCTTTGTGGGGAGACTGAAGTATACACAAACCCAAGGCCTGGAAAATTCAGAGAAGCCATCAACTCAACAAGTCCTGACCACACACACATCCTGCTTCCACAAAGGATGGGTGGAGGCCACAAAGCAGATGTTTGTTAGGTGTGGTTTCCCACCTTCTGCCCAGGTCCATATAGCTGCCTTCCCACCTTCTCACTGTCTCATCCATTTGATATGTCTCCACTGAGGAGCTACATGACCATTAGACACATCTCTCATCTCATATTCTTTTCTCAGAGAACAAATACTTGAAAGAAATCACGCATGACTTTCCTGCCCCATGAAGCTTTGTCTGACTCACTGATGATCACTTGAAAACTACACTTCTTCAAATTTTCTCTTCTCTGGAAAAAGCATGTTGTGCCGAAGGTGATAACTGCAGCCTGCTAAGAGCTCTCCTGCCAGGGGCTGGGGATATAGCTCAGTGGAATAAGTGCCTGCCTAGCAAGTGCAGGGTCCTGAGTTCGATCCCCAGTACCGCAAAAAAAAAAAAAAAAAAAAAGAACTCTCCTGCCATCCCACAGCACATGGGAAGCCCAGGTTACTATTCAGCCCTCTTCCTGAGGCAGCTAGACAGATGCTTCCCCATCCCCTTATGCTCAAAACCTAGAGCCCTGGGTCCCAGGAACAGACTGGAGTACTAGCTGGAAGCATAGCCAAGCCAAGGATTTACAGATGTTCAATAAAACCTACAGACAGCCGACCAAAATCCCTGCAATGAGCTGCAAGGGCACAGGTCCAGCTCAGCTGGAAATGAGTCCACAGTGAGGAAAGAAACAAGAATCATAGCGACTCCAGATGCGTGTTAGTCACAAAGGATGCTGAGGAGCTGAAACGTATCTTTCAAGAACAGTAACTTTTCAATCCATCACAGGCTGCTTTTCAACTTCAGCATTCTCACTTCGCCATTAAAAGTGTTCAGTAAGTCAGAGCATATAAGGGAGATCTCACTGCTGAAAAATGGCAAGGTGCACTTGCCAGAGGAACTTGGCGCCAGGCAAAAAACAAATACCCGAAAAGCCGCTGAGAGGCTGGCCGCAGTGCTGGGCACCACACAGGCATCCCGCCTTATTACCCTTCTCTGGATTGCCCTATTTGGACACATTTGTAAAAAGCATTACTCACCCCGCCCTTTATTCCCCAAATACAGCAGATGGTTTCAGCTGAGTGTTTCAAATCAGATGTTAGGCAGAGGGAGCACAGAGCATCTGGAACTTCAACAAGCAGAAAGCAGAGTGTGCGAGGGGTTTGGAGAGAACTGAGGGGAGTGATTGTTCAAGGGATTTACCAGGCCATTTTTTGCCAGAAGGAAAACAGCCCCTCAAATTGTGTGATTATTTTTTCCGGAATCTGTGCAGGAAGCAGTAAACAGAGTAAATTCATGAGGTTTTTTCCAAGAGCTAAAATTTCAGGTGAATTCCTCTCTCCCTTACATGCACAGAGACAGACAAAATGCTATCATAACTTTTCAATCTAAATTTTTAAAAAATAAGATGCTAAAATTAAAAATGAGAATAAAATAGAGGGAAATAATTGTAATTCAATTCAACACAATACTCATGTTTTTCAAAAATTTAAGTGGGTTGGGCTCATAAAACATAAAAGAATCTATTTTTTATGTTTTGGAAGATTATATTTGATATATTTTTTTAAGGATGTCAGGTCTAGAGTTAAATTATGAGGCAGAGACACAAGGCATAAAGATTACTGTCAATAACCGAAAAGGACTGAGGAATCCACGTGATTGCACGGTGTTCCATTGAATATTTGTCAGCCACATTGCTCTGTTGAATACCCGCCTGCCCTGGTATTCAACAGGTATCTACACAATCTCAAGCAATGAAATAATAGATGTAAAGCGCTCAATGCAACATTTACACCAAAGTACAGAATAAGTGATGGTGGATATATATTAACTTCTCAGATCTGATACTTTTGTTACAGCAACTATTCTTTGAACACTGACTGCTTTGCTATAGAGAGAAAAGCAACACTGCAAGCTCAGACCTAAACTGTGACCCAGCTGGGGACCACAGAGAGGCAGAGATGCAAGTGTTCACAGCTCTGCCTCACCACCAGGAAGCAGGGTGACTGGCCCCTGAACACAACTCTTCTGGCAGCATTTTCTAAGCCCACCAATAGTTTCCCTTGGGGATTGTTTTGAATACGAATATAGACCCATCAATCTTAACTTTCTTCCTATTTCCAAAATGTTTTCCTAATGTACCTAAAGATCTGCTTCCCTTGGCCCTAAAAGATTGTTTAAAACATTAGATACATTTGTGACATGTATATATTGAGAGGTAATGGTTACTTAAAATGGTCTAAAAGCAAACCATTGAAAATTATAAGGCTTCAACATACAATTTTCTATTTCCTGTTCCTCTTTATTTCCTTTAATAAATGGAACCTTTCTCACAGCATGTCCAAGTCAGAACTGAATCATCCTAGACTTCCCTTATCTAACTTTGTCTTCGTGCTTTCTCCTCCCTCACACCTTACCCCACAGCTAAGCAGAGTCCTGATACACCATTTTTGTGTATTTGATGAATACTCATTGAATCAACACCAGTAATAGTTAACAGCTAACTACTGCTTATTCATTGCCAGATACTTTTCAGAACACTTCGTACACATTCCCTAAACATTTCATATAGACTCACAACTCTAGCTTATTCATTTGTTTTGCTCTAACACAATACCTGAGACTGGGTAACTTTTAAGTAGCAGAAGTGTATTCCTCACAACTCTACAGGCTGAGAAGTCAGAGTAAAGGACTGGAATCTGGCAGTTGTCTTCTTGCTGTGGAATCCATAGTAAAATCAAAGGGGTGAGAGAGCAAGAGCAGGCTGAACTCCCTTTTTCTAATGGCATCAATCCCACCAATAAAGGTGAAGTCCTCAAACCCTAGCAACCTTCGAAAAGCCCCATTCTTCAATACTGTTCCAAAGATAATTAAATTTTCACATGAGTTTTGGAGGGGACATTCAAACCATCGCAAACTCCATCATTCTATTTAGCAGATCAGAAAATGGAGGCACAGAACAGTTAAATGACTTGCTCTGAGTTGCTTAGCTAGTAAACAGCACAACTGCTTCTCAAGCATAGGCAGTTTGACTCCAGAATCTGTGCACTGAACCACTGTTCTTTCTGGTCTCTTCCTATCTTGAGATATTTAGTTATAATCCTACTGCCAGAATCAAGGTATAGTCATTCTGAGTTGAATAAAATAGGCAGTATATTGCTTATGCAGTTGTTTTTCTTTAATTTGTCCTACACATATTGTTTTCTGAATTTGTCCCACCATCCCAATTTAATAGTGTTCCCTACACTCCAGGGAGAGCAGGTCAGCACCCCAGGGAAGCACACAGGGACTCCCTGACTCCTCTCTGGCAGCCTAATGGCTCCCTGCATGCTCACTAGTCAGCAGGATGAGGCAGTACCAGGAGGCAGAAAGTGAAAGGTAAATTGTGGATAGTACAAGAAGGGAAGGAACACAGAGCTGATTGAGCAACTAAGGTGAAATACAAGAAGTTCTTGAGCAAGGTGTTAGATTGCCCATGCTGTTTTAGGAAGGGTGATTTACTCCATGTTCATGAGGTAGCTTAGAAGCAAGGGTGTCAGTTTGCTAACTCTTCCCATGTCCTGCTGAGCCACAGTCACCCTCAATCCGGGCAGTGGAAGTGGGGGAGATGGAGTGGACAGATAGAGGATTGACTTCTATGTCTGATTAGGTGAAGATGATGAGAGAAAGAAGACAAAGGCTTCCTCAACACGGAGACTCAGAGAACATTAACCTCACCAGGTTGTCAGGGTAAAAGAGACAGCAACAGCTTTGCCTTCCTTCAGCTTACAGTCCTGTGGAGCCATGCAATAAAAAAGCAAGTTAATAAATCTGTTACCTTCTGCAAAAGAAGCCAAAATGTAGGATGTGACGTGAAAAGGAAGAAAACAGGTTGCTTTAGAGGAAGAAAAACAAGCAGTAGCATCTTCATCACAGAAGCCAGGGAAGCAATAAATATCCATCAGACAGGAATGGTAAACAGTGTGAGACAGCAGAGGCCTCTGATTCAGCCTGAGATGGCCCTTAATGGCCTTGGAGAACAGAATCTGTAAAGTGGTCTAAATAGAAAATCATGGTGAGCAGGTCCAGTAGTGAGTTAGGCCTCAGGAAGCTGTGAGAAGCAACCTAGATCACACTTTTTGAAAGTTTGCAAAAGGAGAGAAAGAGAGGGTTAGCTTAGAAAGGAAGCTTTGAGAGAGATTTTCTCAGATAATGCAAAGTTTAATTTCTTTGTGAACTAAAAGAGAGAAATAGTTGCAAACAGAGGTTAAAGACCAGGAGAGGAGAGGGCGTGGTTCAAGAAGGAAGCCCAGAGGGAGGAGGACTGCAGAGATACAAGAGAAGTAGCTCTGCAAAATGCTACTCCTCCAAGTGGCTACACCTGTCTCACCTTCAGAGAGACAGAGACAGAGATAGAGACACAGAGGCAGAGAAAGACAGAAAGAGAGAAAAGAGGAGGAGAAGGAGAGCAGTGTACTAGGAGCAGATCCACAAATGGGCTGTTATTGCAAATTCAATGCACAAACAGTATTTGAAAAGTCACACCAGCATTTATCTGAAGAAATCAATAAAAAGGATTAAGTGGCACTGATTTTCTTTTTACCATTGGAAAGAGGAAAAATCTAATAAAGTGTCTGGATAGACATTACTTAAATCAATTACCAACAAATAATTGAATTTATTTGTAAGTACAACAAAATAGGAAAATTATTTTTTAGGAAAATCATTGGAATTGCTTCTTTTAAATGGATGTGTTCCCATAGTAGGTAATGCCAAAGTAAGAGGGAAATAAAAGCAAAGGTGATAATATTTATTGAACATTTACTATGTTACTAGTGTCTCCAATTAAATACAAACTACTTTTCCTCATGTGATATCCTATTAAGTAGATATTGTCATTGCTTTTAGATGGCACTGCAACTCAAACATATTAAAGAAATGTTCTCTAAAAGCTCACATGTAGTAAAACTACCTGGACTGACCCCAAACTCTAGGGCTCTGTTTGGCACACTATGCACTGTGGACACTCTAGGCACTGAGCAAACATAGCCCCAGGACTTACTGTCAGAAAGATCCAGCCGTTCTATCAATGAACTCATAGTCACTTGTACCAAACATGGTCTTAGATGCCCACAATCTCCTCACCTTTTCTCTGGCAACTGTCTGGCCCTTAACCTCCACTTCAGAGATAGACCTAAGTGCCTTTATGATACCCCATGCCAGCTAATCACTGTTTAGTGAATGCCCCAGAAGGGACATCAGCCCCAAGGCCAAGGGCCAGTTGGTTCTCTAAGAAGAATCCAACCAAGACATAGAGAATGCATCACCTGTGATGGGCTCTATAACTAATATTCATGCAGAGTGAAGGTGGGAGCTAGGGTAGAGCCAAACCATGAGTGAGCTCTACAATGGGCCGTAAAACCAGGAAGCATAAACAGGGCAGAAAAAGCTGTTTGTGAAGAAGAGACTGACAGAAACACAAAGAATTAGAGGTAAGAATCCACATGCACTGAGTAAAGAAACCACCTCCATTCCTGACTCCTGTCTCATTATGGTTCACCTGTACGTAACCTTGGGCTCCCTTGCCCATGACATTGCCTTATAATAAACGCTACTTTTTAAGGCGGTACCTGCTGCTAGTAGCACAGTTGTTAACCAATCACCCATTTAACGCAAAACACTGTATTTATCATGTAACAGCATTAGCTCACGTTTATCACTGCACAGGCTAAGTGCTGTGTGCTCCCTAACTTCACCCATGCAATAAGGTGTTAATTTTGTCTTCAAAACTCCATTGCAAATTCATTTCTTAGCACAGCGAGACCCTATTTTCACCCAAAAATAAAGTACTTGTGTTTCAACTCCAAGTTAACTCAGATCTTAAATCCAAGAGGGTTTTCTAACCCTCTAATTGGTAGGTGGAGGATCATTCATTTCTTTTTTCAAATACAGAAACAAGCTGAAAATAGCTACAGAAAACAAAATTTATTCCTAAACCAAAAATTAAAACTTAATAATGTGCAAGCAAATTGCATTGAGCTTTTACCACATTTTGCCCTTGCTGAACATTTTTGGCTTCAGCAGCTGCTCAATGAAATGTAGCTGTCACTACAGTGAATAAATAAGCAACTATTGCTGCGATACAGCTGCCCCATATAACAGCATTAGGCTAAACCCTTTAGTGGAACCACAGCCCAGAAGAGAGCTGCAGTCTTACTGAATACAAATGGGATTTTATGCAATCTACAGCAATCTCCTTGAGATTCCAGTACATGTCAGAGAGCAAAAGACTTCACTATGGACAGCTAGTATTTTGGCCTACCTGGAGGGCTTTACTGCTTCTGGGAATTTTTCTGAGCCTAATTTGACTGCAATTTCTCTACACCACGCTGCCTTCTTGCCACAGCCAGTTGATCCACACAGGCCAACTGGAGCCTTCCCTGGGGAATCAGGAGAGAATCAGCGTTCAGGAACGGAAGACTGAAAATATGGAAGCTGGGGGCTAGAAGGCCACGTTCTGTGCCATGCAGAAGAAAGCAGCCTGCAAAGACAGAAGGAAGCCCACACTGAGCGACAAAGCACTCAGGTATCTCAGTGTACTCCTTCCTCAACTAAGCTATACATTGTCCTCCCCATGGTTTATTCTTCATTCCCTTCTTGATTATCTAGGGCAGTGATAAAGAACGTTTTAGAGCTTTCAGTGATAACAAACGTCTGGCTGCAGCATGCGTGCCATAGGTTTGCCCTCATTGACTCAGCCCAGCAAGTCTCATCTGTCTAGATTGCTTTAAATTTCTGTCATTTTCGTTTAAAAGTGCTGATGCAGTATCATCATTCACTCTCAAATTCCTGGCCATTTTAATAGATGGCATGAGTTCCATTTCCCACAGAAACGTAAACAGTCACAAAGTGCTTCTCTTTCCATTGTTTTCATCACCCACAGACATGCTGACGCTGAAGCAAGGGCCTCCAGCTTACCTGTGCCGTGCCGGTACTACAACATTGCTGGCAAAGCCTATGAGAGTGCTCTGGAAGCTGGGAGAACCCATGCAGAGAGAGTTTAATAGGTCTTTCCATTTCTCACCTTTGCAGCCAGTAGTACCACAATGAGAAAGAAGGGAGTTTGAGCCTTAATTCTGTGGTTTTGCACATAGCATTAGTTTGTTCAAAATTCCACTCATGGCTCAATGCCAGGGACCCAGCCACACACCCTTGCCATGCAAGCACATCTGTCTAAGTGGAAAGGAACTGGGCACCAGAACTTCTGCCATCACATGTCCTTTGAAAAGGCTTTTGTGTTTTGCCAGCCTTTAATTATACTTCATTAAAAAAAAAATCACCAGGCCAGGAGATGTGCCTGGACTCTTTCTTTCTTTCTGCAGGACTAAATGAAAGTCTTTCTACCCTCAGTGCCCTATTCCATTTGAGTTCAATGGGTTTCACATTCAGGGACTAAACAGATCTCTCAAGCCTTGAACCCCAGGGGTGGCTACTGACCATGTGCACTGTTGCCACATGAGAGATGTCAAATGCCACATGGAGAGGTGACAACTCCTGCACCCCAAGTTCACTTACTGAACAGCACCTACATTGTAACAATTTGCCCAAATGATTCACAAGCAGATTTAAATTGAAGAAGCCCTATGTAGGTTTACTTATTCAAAATTCAGTTTCTCGGGCAATACCTCCAAACATTCAGATTCTTCAAGTCTGAGGATGAGCTCACGAATCTACACTTTAACCAGGAACATTTAACAATTTTCATTCCAGAGGCTCCCAGAGCATACCTTGCAAAATACCAGGGTAAGATAGTTGATTACAAATCCAAAATGTCCCTTAGTACTTATTAAAGCAATTTTTCATTCTTCCAGATCTTTGAGGAATAAAAGGAAGACAACACTGAGGGAAATGATTTTATCCTTTCATAGGAAGCTGGTTGTCAAAGAAAAACAGCCATCAATCCTGCCTTCTCACCGCTGAACACGTTTTTCTTCTGGGAGGGACAGGAAAGAGGACAAAATCAGGGAGCCAGGGTAGGGACGGGGCCACCGGGAAGTGGCAGCGTGGGGGAGATATGAGGGAGCAGCAGTTCACTGCCACAAGCTCCTCATCGTGGCTGTCTCGAGGATGATACTGCAAGTAAGGTAAAATAAGCAAGATCTATTTGAACAAAATGTAAAACTCTCCTGAGAGGCTCAGAAGAAGATTTTAATAAGTGGAAAGCATGTATTATTCCTGGGTAGGAAGACAGTATTATAACGATATTAGTTTTCCTTAAGTTATTCTAGAAATATTTGTTTTAAATTCACAAAATGAAACTTAAATTCACATGGAAAAATAAGCATGTGAGAAATTCTAGAGGATAAACAAGAGGATTATAGCTTTACCAGATATGAAAACACAACCTAAAGCTATAATAATCGAAATGTTTGCTACCAACATCAGTATAATCAGACCCTAGTAGATACAGACAATTGATTTACTATAAGGTAAATAAAAAATAATGTATTAAGTAAGTATGTTTATTGACAAAGTAAATATTTAGAAAACAATAGTGTCAAACTACTTGAATAGCCATTAGCAAAAACAAATTGCTATTAATGCAAAAATAAATTACAGAACAAAAATTCAAACAAAGCACAAAGAATACTAAAATAATACATAGGTGAATAGTTTTTTATTATTATCCAAGAATGGGGAAGGTCTTTCTAAGGAGAAGTAGAGCCAATACTCATAGACAGATTGCCAAATATATACAACCTAAACATGCTTTCTGAAAAAAAAAGTCAAAATAGAAATTTTAAAATTGGGGAAAATGTTTGCAACAGATGAAACAGAATTTTGTAATATAAAAAAGAGAATAACAGAAAAATGGGGAAAGATCATAAGCAAGACATTTATATTAAAGAAGCTCTAAATGGCCCATGAATATATGAAAAGACATGTAATGTTATTCATAATTAATAAATGCAAATTAAAACAACAGTAGGGTGCCATTTTGATAGATAAGCAATGACTTTAATAGTTTCATAATACTTAATCTGGAATCCCATGCATTTTTGGTGAGATTATAAATTGGTAAAAAATTGTGGAGGCCAACTTGGCAATGTTAACTCAAGTGAGAAGTTGTATGCCCTCTAACCAATGGGTTTATCTTATAAATATATTTAGTTATGTGTACAAAATTAAGTGTAGGAGGATATTTGTGTTGGCAGAACTTTGAAGACAACTTTACATAGATAATAAGATAAACATGTTATAGCTCATTCATACCACACTGTTATACAGCCAGGAGAGAGAACAAAGTAAATCCATGTGTACTTTTGTGAAAGGATGGCTAAAAAATAATCATCCTATTTGGCAGAGGCAGCTAATGTCAGAAAAAAGTATATACTCTTGCATTAAAAGCATTGCATCTGAAAACAGCCTGCTCCAATTCGCAACCAGCTTGCCCACTCATGAATTACATGACCTTAAGTGAGGTACTTAGTTCCTCTGTGCCTCAACTTCTGCACATTTAAAATGGGATAATAACAGTGTTTATTACATGGGACTGCTCTGAGAACAAAATGAAGAATTTTTAGAAAGCACTCTGTACCTGACTCAGAATGCAGGAAACTACTCAAGCCAGTGGCTCTCTCCAGGAAGTAGAGTTGGGTTTGGAACTGGTCTGGAACTGCTGTTATACTTTTCCAAACCATTTGATTTTCAACTCAAATATGTATTACTTTTACAATAAAAATTTCTTAAAGAATCATATCAGAAATTGATCTTAAAGGACTTTTCTATGAGTATTTCATTATTAATCATATTCTCAATGTTAAGTTCCCCTCAGAATAGATGTTTATAGTTTTTCCTCAAATAATAAAACCAAATAGCAGCTTTCTGGCATCCGTAAACCTCACACTACCACCCTGACAGGAGGGCTGAATTTGCCTGCTGAAGGGTAACTGCAGTGAGTCATGAGGCTTTAGTTGACTTATTTGTTGTTATAATAAACCATTATTCATTCATTCTCCAAAGTATATAAGACAGACTGACCTTGGCAGCATTCTTTAGAGTGAGAGAACTATAAACCAAATATCTAATCATCAGAATCAAAATCTGATTTCTGGATCATCAGAAAAATCAGCCTCTTCTGCTGCCAAATGATCCTCCCGCTGACCACATTTTCAGTCAATCAGAATATAATCCTATCACGGGCAGTGAGCGAGCATGAGGATTGCATTTTGTTTCATAGCTGGTCTAAACATGATTACTACTTTCATCACAGAGCCATATCATCAAGTCAATAAGGATTTGCTATACTGGCTTTTCATGTTGCACAGACTGTATAGAGGAACTTGAGTAATTCCAATTTGCTGCACCAAACCCAGCTCTGCAGAGGATAGATTAGTACCTGTTCACCTTGGCCGATTCAGGATAAACCACTGCTACTCACCGGCTCCTAAGTACATTTCTCTCATTGCAAATATAACAAAAACTTGTCTACTTTAATTCTACTTAAAAATAAATTTCCCTTTTACACATGAGCCTTCAAGACACTTCTATTACTCAAGCCAGGCATGCTGTGAAAATCGCACTACCCATGCCATTCTTTACACATCCTTCCATTTCTTTAAAGCCCATAATAGTCTCCCTTTTGGAGCCCAGAGTTACTAAGTAGAGTTCTTAGTAGCCCAACAGGGTTCTATGGATAGAAACTAGCAACATTCAACTGCCAAAATAGTTTTCCAAGCTCAAAACTTTTTAGTCTTAGCGAGAAATGGACTCATCATTTTCTGCCCAAAGTTCATGACCCCAGAGTCTGCTATGAAGAGATGAGCTAACACTTCAGGCAGTATTTTCCTAAAAAGTCTTACAGCTTGTCATGAAGAACAGAAAAGGTCATAAGCACTTCTAGAACAAGGCGAACAGTCATATATCATAGTTACCTTTGTAAAATAGGTAAATACTTGTTCAAGGAACAAACTTTGGAAGAGATATAAAGCTGTGTACTGTTCTCTTACTATAATACAATACCTGAGACTCTATAATTTATAAGGAAAGAAGTTTATCCTGGCTCCAGACTGTGGAGGCTGGGGAATCTAGCAAGGGCCTTTGTACCTCATCACTGATAGAAGAAAGCAAAAGGGCAACTTCATTTTATAAGAATGTGCTCTACAAGAACAATCCAGTACTAGAAAAGCAAGACCTTACTCTTGTGAGAAAGGGACTGATCCCCCAAACTCAGTCACCCCTTAAAAGCCCCACCTCCCAACAGCACCACAATAGCAAACAAATTTCAGTGTGAGTTTTGGAAGGGACCTGCAAAAGTCAAATCAAAGCAAGGGCCATTCCGACAATTTTCTTCCTGCCACTAACTTCTCCCTCACTCTTAGAGACAAATTTCACTAGAAAGAATGTAAATATTCCATGCTGAGTAACAGAAACAATAACTTCCAGATGTTTCTGTGCATCTTTTGTACTCATTTCACAGCAAAACTCCTAAAATGTTGCCAGCAGCCACCGTCTGCACTTCCTTCCCAATCTCTCTGCACCCCTGTTATGGTGTATGTCTGCACATCTCCCAGAATCTCAGGCAGTCATGGGGTGGGCTTCTAGAGTTTATGATTGATTCATGTTCCAGTGTTGGAATTATGCATGTGAATGCTACACCCGCCCTGGGGTGGGTAGTTTGTGTACAATGTAAAGGAGGGAAAGAGGCTGCTTGCTGCCATCCCTCCCTTTTGGTTCTTGTTGCTTTTGTTGTGTTCTGCTGCCATGAACTGTTGCCCTCTGCCATGTACCACTCTGCCTTGGAGCCAGCTGAGTAAGCTTTCTTTCCTCAATTTTGGGCATCAGGTATTTTGTCTCAGCAATGAGAGAAAAGTAAGTGAGACAACCCCACCCTACTTTGAGCCACTCCTCCTTATGTTTCTGAGGGAAACTGCATGTTGCCAAACATAGCAATCATTTTTCTGACTTCATCGAATTAAATTTCCTAACCACCACGTCTATAAAATACTATTGTTCCCCCTGGGGTTTTAGTTACCTATGGTCAGCCACAGTCCAAAATTACTAAGTGGAAAATTCCAAAAATATATAAACCATAATGTTTAAATTGAACACCATTCTTAGTAGCATAATGAAATCTCATGCTGTCCTTCTCTATCCCTCCCAGAATGGAAATCATCCTTTTGTCTGACATGGCTACGGTGCACATGCTACTTACCCATTAATCACTTAGTAGGTGTTGTACTGGTTACCAGATTAACTACTGGGCCTTCTGTTCAAGTAACTCTATTTTACTTAATAATGACCCCAAAGACCAAGAATAGTGATTACTGGTAATGTTATCACAGAAGGTTGTTATAGTTACTGTATCTTATTATTGCTGCTATTAATCACTTGTCGTACCTAATGTTCATTCTAAGCTTTGTCATAGGTCCACACACACAGGGAAAACCTGGTACACATAAGTTTGGGTACTATCTGTAGTTCCAGGATTCAGTTAGGCACATCACACATATAAGAAAAGGTCTATTATATATCCATCATTTATGACTCCACAGTATCGTGGTTTTCCTACAGAATATATGCATTAAACTTTTTTATCTCCTCTACAATCTCATCATCCTCTAATTCTTCTCTAAATCCTGGCAGATTTTCCACTGGGTCTAAAAATGCTTCCTATTTTTATTTTGTTGGTTTTTGTTTTGTTTTCTTTTTGTGGTTCTGATGATTTAACCCAGGACCTTCTACTAAACCATATTCCCGAAACATTCTTCAGTACCCCCCTTTCAGTACTTCATCCTGAGCTACATTCTTATCCCTTTATACCTATATTTTTTTATTTAAAGACAAGGTCTTGCTAAATTGTTACATTGCTCAGGTTGGGCTTGAACTTGCCATCCTCCTGCCCCAGCCTCCCTGAACAATGGGATTTCAGGCATGTGTTACTGATAGAAGAGACCTTGTGTGACCAGAAAGATTCCATACTCCACTCAGACTCTTCTTTTCTATGTACTCTCACTCCCTTGTATTCATGGCTTTAGCTACCATTCGAATAGTAATGACTGTCCAGAGAGACGTCCAGTACGAAGATTTCTTTAAAGTCTAGTTGACTGTCCAACTTTTTGCCTGATATTTCTATACAAAGATCTGACAGAGATCTCAGTTTTAATGTATCCAAACAGAACTGTTAATTTCCTAACCCCAATCCCGTTGTTCTAGTCCTCCTGTCTCAGAAATGGCATTTTGTGTGCCCAGTTTCTAGCCCCAAACCTAAAAGTCTTTCTGAACCGCTTTCTATCATTATCTCCTCATGGAGTCACCAAGTTCATCAACTCTAACTCCACCAAATGTCTCAAATCCATTTATCTCCACCGCCCTTCCTTCTTCCCTAACCTAAGACACCATCTCTCGCCTATCGTCCCAGTTTCCTACTCATCCCCGGCTGTCAAGAAAATCTTTTAAAATACTGCTCAGATTATGCTCCTGTCCTGCTTAAATCTTTTCCATTGTTCTCTGTCACTCTTTATGCTGCCTTTCAAGCCCTGTATGACTTGGCCCCTGACACGTATGAATTCATCTTTCTCGCTCTGTGTAATCCACACAACAACGGCCTTCTATTTCTTGAACACACCAAACTGATCTCACTTCAAATGTTTGTACTATGTGTTCTACTTGACAGATTCTTCTGAATCTGCCTGAGACTGCTTCTTTCCAGTCACACAAGGTCTCAGATGAGATGTAATCACCAGGATAATGCCTCTTAGCTTCCTAAAATAGCCGCCCAATCCTACCTCCTTTTGACTCTATGACACCTTTCATCTCCTCATAACATTTGTAACTATCAGAAATTAGTGTTTTTATGTATTTCTTGCTTCTTTGCCTCCTTTGCTTTCATTAGAATATACACTTGATGAGAACAAAGGCCATGGCTCTTTTAAATCTCTACCCCTAAAACAATGTTTATCACATAGTAAGAGCTTAATAAGTGTCTGTTAGAAGAATGAATAAATGAATGACACAATATATTGTGAGCGTTGCACCCATTTGTTTGATCGTTTTAAACATTTATCACATTCTTTATTGTAATATTCAATTCTGGAGCAAAAATAGAAGACAACACAGTCCAGTATGCCCTTGCCCTGGAGGAGGGACATTCTCAAAACCCAATTCAGCACAGACTAACATGGAGAAGCCTAGCGAAGTAGATAAAGGAGAAGCAAAGTTTTAGATCTTTGTAACTGTGGCATTAAACAATTACCTGTGGGTATTCAGAGAGCTGAAACAGGTGGCTTTCGATGAATATTGAAGATAAAAGTCAGACTGAAATAATTAGGGCGTAATTACCACAGAACATGAAATTACTGCAGGAACAAAGCAACTCATTTATTTGGAAATTGAGAAGGAATAAAAGGACAAAGAAACACCAGTCAAGAGAGAAGTCTTTCAGTATGGTACGAGCAGAAACGACACCCGGACAAAAGGAGAAAAGGAAAGAAAAAGGAAGAGAGGGTAAAAGAAAAGGTGGGAAATAAACAGTGAAAGGAACAAGAAAAGAATGGGAAAGAGGAGAAGAGGACAAAGAGTTCTGAGTCCAACAGTCAGAGCGAGAGAGAACAGGGTCCTTCACAGGGGCAAAGGACACAGGGCAGACCCAGGAGGGGTCTGTACTGGACCTGAGCTTCGGGACATAGCTCACAAAGCTGGTGCAGAATGGAGTGCGCATTCTGTCCCAGTTTCTGGAGTAGTAGATTATTCAGTCAGAAGTTCTGAGTGGTATTTGGATACAACAGAAATTTCCAAAGCCAGGTACCAGATCACAAAATAGAAATGTCAAAGTGATGCCAAGCCCAGTAAGAGGACTCCAAACCTGTGCAGTATTAATGCCTTAAGAAAGTGGAGCTGGGAAAGTATTTTGAAGGAAAAACTCTGCAGGCACTTCGTTGTTCCCAGTCCCTCCCAAGGGTAGTAATTGGGCTCTCTGTCCTTTTAGCTCTGACTCACCCACAGGAGTTTCCGCTGGAACACTGAAAAGTAGAGCTTGTGTGTATCCCCTGTATTTCTAGGGCGGCTCCAGAAGACTAGTCTTGGTGCATTTTTGAAGACTATGGGAATGAGAAGCTGTACTTACCAGCCACAGAGGTGCTATGGAAAGGCAGAAGGCTGTCTGTACGAGGCACCTGGACTCCACCAACAGCAGGCATTTCCCACCATGTACCCACCACAAGGGCTGCCCCAGAGCACATCCTGGAAGATGGAAGGGTGCCAGGGAAGGGTTTTCTGTATAATTAATCCTTTAAAAGCTAGGGGAGGGGAAGATACGACCACTGAAAAAATTGTTTCTTAAAGTTATGCTTAGGAGTCTCAGCACAGAGCTTCATAAGGATCCAGGAGAGCTGGGACATAGGATCTGCCTTTGAACATCTGAGGCCAAAAATTGCAAAACCATCTAGGACAGTGCCATTTAAGAAAGAACTTTCATTTGTTTGTTTGTTTTGGTACTGGGGATCAAACTCAAGACCTCAGGCTTGCCAAGCAAACACCTATACCGCTAAGTTATACCCCCAGCCTTCAAGCAAGAACTTTCTATTCTCACTTTTCCCACCTTTGCATTTGTGTGTATGCTCTAAAAGTGAAGGCCAGAAACTACAAGCAACATAATGGGAAATGAGGGTAAAAGGGAAGGAGGTGACCATTTTTCTTGCCAACGCAGCTACTAACTCACAAGGGGACAGCAAGGAAAATATTTAGACTCAAGTTAGGTTTTGCATACGACTGTGTATTGTAGGTATAGAACAGTTTAGTAAAGTCATGGAGTCTTCCAGAGTTTTATTCTATAGACAAATAATAATAATAATAATAAACATATTAAAAAGTGAAGGAATAGTAGAGAAAGAAAGAAAGAAAGAAAGAAAGAAAGAAAGAAAGAAAGAAAGAAAGAAAGAAAGAAAGGCATACATACTGACTAAATCTCATAAGTCTGTGTAATATTTGTCAGGGTGTTAGCTATATCCAACGTGGTCAGCCACATAGGGTATTCAGTATGCTTTTGATCATTGATTAATGCAAATAAAATGATTTCAAAATACCAGCTACTTCATATAACATGTAATGTATCAGTTTTGACACATTTTTATGTTTCACTTAATAGTTACAAAAGGACTATGATATAATACTATTTTTTTCTCTGTTTTATCCAGGGAGAAATAGGAAGAAAGAAGTACCTCAGAAGCAGGATCTGTGAATCAGAAGAGCCACTAGAAAACTGAGTTCCAAAGAGAAGAAAATTAGTAATAAAGAAAGCCAGGGTTTGTACCCAGTTAGCCTGACTAGGGAGACACATTCTTTCCTCTAAGATTTTTTACCTTTTCAAATTATCAAACATGTACTATGTGTCTGATAGTGGGATGTGCAAAAACCAAGCAAGCTAGACATTGCCCTGTTCTCAAAGAGTTTAAATTCTAGAAAAGAAAAATAAAAAGTAAACAAGCAAGTAAATCAACACTGGAGTCACAAAAGAAGTAAACAGACTGCTATGAAGAAAAGGAACGCTTTTAGGTGACATTCACACAGACCTGTTATAGTTTATATCCAAATGTTCCCCAAGGGCCTCATGTGCTCATAGGTGGGCTTTTGAAGGTGAATAGATTAAGGGACTATGGCTGGCTTACCGTTAGGGGTGGGATCTGGTCAGAAGAGGCAGGTCATGGGGGCATGGCCTGGAAGGGTTTATTTCCCTCTACAACTCCTCCCTTCACTCTGCTTCCCTGTCCTCCAGGCTGGGAGCAGCTCTTCTCAACCACGCCCTCTGCCATGCCTTCCCAGTTTGGAGCAACCTACAAAAGACTCAAATGTGAAGCACAAAAAGATCTCCTTCTCAAGTTATAGGTGTCAGGAATTTTGTCCCAGCAAGGAGGCAAAGAAACTAAGATACATACAGTGTGGGAAGGGACAAGCCAGCCACGGAAAGAAGATGTTCAAAATCAATGAAAACATCAGATGTTTTAAAAGGAAGGAAGAGGCCAGGGATATAGCTCAGTGACACAAGTTCCTGCCTGGCAAGCACAAGGGCCTGAGTTTGATTCCCAGTACAAATAAATAAATAAATGGAAGGAAGATTGACGGAGATTAAAATATAGTATTTTTATGTCCTATGTTTCACGAAATGACATCAACTTTACCCAAGTGACTGGAAGAATGAACCTCCATGTGTACATACCACCACCCACTCCTTCCCCCCACACCTGGGATGAGGTTCTGCCTGCACCCAAGAATTTAATGAGTGCTCTGAGAAGTGCTTGTACTTTTTCTGGCCAGGGGAGCATCCATGAACAAGCATCCGGCTCCGAGGTTACTCTTGTTTTCTATTCTCTGTGGGCCTGAGAAAACACAATTTGGAAGGAGAAAGAGAGAGAGAAATGAGTTAAACGACTATTATGCTACATTTAGAGGCCAAGGGGAACCATTCTGAGAACAACATCATGGAAACAACTCTGGTGGTTGGGAAAACTTCTTGGAATGATTTTCACCTGTACACATTTTTGGGGAATTGATAGTATCTTTGCATTTGTATGTGTGTGCCTGCATGTGTGTGTGTATTTCAACTTTGTAAATTTTCAGAAAAACCTGGAAGTTTGTTTACAGCTCACACTTCCGAGACAACTTCCTACACTTTGCATTAGAAGGCCCATCCTGGATTAGTCGACAAAGACTAAATTCATCTGTGCATAAAACGCTAGGCATGAGCAATGAGAGGAGCTTTCTAGGAGAGGGGAGGCCATACTCAAGAACTGGGATTAGAGAGTACGCACTGCCTCTGCAGATAGAGTGTGAGTAGAGTCACGATATGGAGATTAGAAGGACCTACTCTCGCTGAAAGGGCTAACTTGTAAGTAGAATACAAAATCAGTAACTAGCATATTTATTTATGAGAACTCCCATATATCTTCTGCCAGGCGTGGTGGTGCATTCCTATAATCCCACCATTAGGGAGACTGAAGCAGTAGGATTGCCACAAGTTCTAGGCAGCCTAAACTATGTAGCAAGAACCTATCTCAACAAAATGAAAAGTAAAAATGGAAACAGCACTTTTTCAAATGGGAAGAGGGACAGGAATTAGAGGGAACGGGGAGGGGTGGGAAGAGAAAGGGACAAAAAGAATTGAGATATGTTACATACATGTACAAACTTCCCACAATAAATGTAATCATTATATACTGCAAACATGTACTAATAAGAAACAGCTAGATAAATAAAGTTTATCTTCTCAGATGGGTTTTCCATGGAATGTGGGAGCAGTCATACTTAGAACCAAAGTTAAATATCCACCTCTACCCTAAACTTATTCTAGACAACAGTACCACGGCTACACAACCCTGTGGGAGGGTGCCTGCATACATGGATGATCCTGGGGACCCTGACCAGGAAGTCCAAGGAAACAGGCATGGGAACTTGGAAGAGGACGTGAAAATGGGGTGGACAGTTTGGGAATACATTTGTCACAACATTCTCCTTTCCTAAAATCTCCAGAGGTTTGAATCATTTGGCCCGACACCCATATTTGAAGCTTACATTGCTACTTTAGCTGTCTCAGGCCAGTGTGTTCTTCCTTTTGCATACAGTTCTTCTCTGGTAAAAAGTCAAATATCTAAGTTCACCTCTCCCTAGGGAGAGAAACCCACTTCTCAGCACCAGCATTGTCTGGCCACTGCCAGATGCAGAAGCCTACCCAGGGCAGAAGAGGGGACTGGCCTGAGGAGCCTTAGCTTTTTGTGCCTTTTATTTGGAACCAGGTAGAAATGGGGCCAATGATTTGTTGCTTTTCATTCTTAGATATGTTTGTTTGTTTGCATGTCAGTGTACACATGACTGCTTCTGTTTTTTCTTCTGTTAAAAATGTAACAGACACAGTCCAGGTTGATGACTTTGTGGTTATCTCTAACATACACATATTTTCTCATTTACCACTGGTCCAAAGAACACTCTGTGGCATAAGAAATCCACATTTCTTATGAATGGGTTCATTGCCATAAAAAAATATATCAACAAAGGAAAAGTAACCATACATTAGGCCGGTTAACTTAACTTAAATAACCTGGAAGCTGAGCAAATGGAGACTTCTATATACTAGTATTTTTGATCACCTACAAAGGATCATATTTATGTTCTGACAAGGGGCCAACTTGTTCTCTAATCAAACTCAATCAAATTTTATCTGAAGTCTTACATCCCCAAGTCCTCTAGGCCTCTATGTCCTCACGTGTCCCAGATAGTGCCCAGCACTCTGGAGGCCCTTAGCAAAAAAAAAAAACTATGCCTTAACAGTAGTTAGATTTTAATTTCATTGCTTTGGTCTTTAATCTGCCCTCTAATTAGAGGATGAACTGAGGAAAATCTGATTACTTTTCCAATATTTCTTCACTGAGCCCTTCTTGATTACAGCCATGAAATATCTGAACAGTTCATGTGGGCTTCCCGAACGTGGTTAGCAATCATCCCTTCTACACAAAAGCTAAAGTAATGCCCTTAAACACAAAAAAGGAAAGTTGTGTGTGTGAGTGCACATGTACGTATATGTGCATGTGTGTTGCTTGCTTTGTTTTAGGTTTTTTTTTTTTTTTTAATTGCTCTGTAGGTCTCAGCTCTATCATAAGCTTAGCCACATGGGGTCACCCAAGCAGCCGAAAGTGTCTAAAACCTTTGATCTTGTAACAATTCTTTTTTGTTTTACAAGACTAGACACACGACCTTTCCTCTAGCCAGGAGTGAGAGGGTAAGTGGATTACTTGATTGACTGAGTGTGATAGAGCAATGAGAAAGGTTAAAAGTGGCATTGCCCATCAAGTGACTATTACGTTCATTGGAGCTGCTATCCAGGTAGGGAAGCTATCCTACTGTAAATGTATGCTGTAAAGACCTGCTCAGATCCTTCTGATGGAGACGGCCTTACAGAGATGAGGCCAGTTGCACATATGGGACCCAAGATAAGTGTCAGCACTTAGTCAACTCCGATACCTGCACTTCCAAGGAAGAAGACTGGGTCTCCTCTTGTTGCTCAACTGACTCCTGATGGCCTTATGGTTTCAGGCAAATGAGGGAAACAAGGAAATAAATATACTGTCTCACTTCACTATTATCCCTTCCGTTCAACCCAAAACTACCATATCAGAAGGAGTGAAAATAAAGGTGCCTGTATTTCTCTGTATCAGATATGTGAAATAAACTCTGCGAAGAACCAAAGAGACAGTACCATCAAAATTCAAAGACATACAGTAGTATTCTCTACCAGGAATTTTAACGGCAAGTTGGGAAGCAACAACAGCAAATGAAAGGACAAATTCCCACCAAATGTTTACAGACATTTGGCAGCTCCTCAGCCTCTTTTCCTACTTAATACATGGGATTTATTGCTGAAGTGTTCACGATGAGAGTCCATGAATTTGAACTCTATGATCACAAACAAACAAAGGCTCCACCAAAAGATTTCCTTAAGAACAACAGGAAAAGTGCTGAATGAGAGATGCCTGTTTACCCAGCAATTCAAAGGTCCTTCCCCTTTTCTGCTTTTCCTGAGATAGAAGATGACTCTCCTGTTTCTGAGGAGGTCAAAACACAGAAAGGAAACAAGTCCAGAGGAAGGATTGTCTTCTATACAAACCCTTTTCCTAGATAATCCCCTGGTGCAAGCTGGTACAAGACAACTGAACATTCATTCAGCTCCTCTTTGTGGCTATAAATGGAGACACATGTAAGTGACTTGGAGGAATTAAACTACAAGATCCCAACAAGACAAAGTGCACACAATTTACAACCCAGTTTCTGCAGCTGGGGAGGAATCTCTGACGGACTTACTAAGCAATACTTACAAATGAAAGAGCTTCTCAGAAGTGGAGATTTTTTTCTTTTCATTTTTCAGGAGGCACTCAGCTAGGAGGTCTTCTCACCAAAAAGCAGAGAGATCTATAAGACCTTCTTTAATCACTTCATTGATGAATGCAGCAGTCACATTTGAAAAACGAGGATAGCGTATCTCCAGAATCCACTGGGATCTATATGGCAGAGAAAAAGAGACAACAGCCAAAGCTAAAACACACACGGTTGATGAAGTCCGCGCTCTTCAAAGGTTTGAACCAGGGAAAGCATAGTGAATCCAAAGGTTGTCTGCTTCAAAGCTAGAAAATATGAATTCCAAGTGGGGTTGCACCAACTCTAGTTTTTAACCTCTCTGCCCTTCTGCTTCCTCAATTTTAAAAAGACAGGTAGATCAGCAGCTTGAAATTATTACAGAGCTAGTGCATAACAGATGGTCAAAAATACTGTATTCTGGTCGGTTTTAAACAATTACAGGCTGAAAAGAGGAAAAGCAAAATCTTCCACTTTTTATACCAAATAGTGCATAAAGTAAAGCAAAGAGAACAAAATGTAGTTGAAAAGATTTGTAGTTGAAAAAACCCTTGGAGGAAACAGAAAAAAAACTTGAATTCAACTGCTGGCTACTTCTATTTTTACCATTCTACTTTTATTTCTCTGGACCTCCACTTTCTCAGCTGAAAGCTGAAGGGTTTTAACTATCCGGTTGCCCCCTTGGGCTCATTTTGGCTTTGATGTTCTTGACTTCACTAATGGTTGTTATTACTCATAGTGTCCGCGTCAATGTATAGATACTCATTTATAGCCCAATGCTTTGGTGTTAAAACAGGAGCATGGAACAGTCATGTGAAACGGTTCTAACAATGGACTGCTTGAGGTTTAAAGTCTTGATTTGCCATCTACTACCTCAAGGTCCTGGAGATTTAACCACTCTCTGTGCATAAGTCATCTATCATTAAAACACGGAAATCCATCGTTACATCCTCATACACTGGTTGTGAAGACTGTGAGTTATCCCAGAAGAGTGAGAAAACAGTATCCGACACACTGGAAGTGGTGGGCAAACAACAGTTGCTCATTGCTAGTAGTGTTATCTATTAAAGAAGATGCGACAATCACTAAACACAGTGGTTTTACCAGCTTTAGATTGAAAATATCGTGGTTTTGTCTCGTATAAATGAGTGTTCAATCAATTATCTTTTTATGTGTCTATGGTTCATTCACTCCACATCTAATTCACTGTAAGCACCTCCAAAGCAATGACTGTCCCTACTTCTGTCTCCCAAGCAGGCAGATGCAGGGACAGTTCTGAGTGTGACACAAATCTCTATATAGGGAGAGAAGATCAAAACCAGAAGAATGTACTGTTAAGCAATGCCATAATATGTGAAAAGGTCAGACAGCTACATAAGCATTTTGCTGAGACCTGAGAAAACCAAATATAGGTTTGAGTGCAAAAGACATAACAATTTCAAAGTAAAGGACACCTCAGAAACTTTTTAAAGAGTCACTATCTGAATACTACAAAACTTAAGAAAAATTTGCATCAGCATATTATAACACAGAAGCTATATTGCCCAAACTGTGAAAACCAGTGATAGGCCTAGAGCAGATTTTTATGCAAACTAATCTAACTTCTGTTGGCAACAGATGTCAGGTTTTTTTTGTTGGATTGATTTTATTTCTAAAGTATCCTTAATGGCATTTTAATTCTTTAGTGACTGTGAAGCTCTGACCTCACCAACCATGGTCAGCCATAGCACAATTAGGTGAGGTGAACACCTGCGATTATCTCTGCTGTGGACATAGCCTCCACATGCAAGGAGTTTCCATTCTAATGCAAGAGTAATTGTAACCCAGCACTACAGGTCATCAAACATGAAGAAAATCAATAAGGACTCGAGGAATTGGGGGTGGCATTCTTTGATAATGTATTTCTAGGGTTGGCTCATCAACAGTGTCTTTCTTTATAGTTTTTCCTAGACTTCCCTCTAGTTCCACTTTCAGATCTTCTCAACATAGTCTTCAAATCTTAGCTGGCTCTAAGTGCACACTAAAAGCAGTTTGTTGCTGTTCTGGGAAAACTTTGCAACCCTTTCATATATTTTCTTTGCCTGCATCACTTAGAATGTTATGTTCTTTAAATTCAATTATTTAGACTATTATAGTTTAAAATAATAGAGATTTTCCAAATCTCTTAATAAAATATTTGTGAAAATATAAAAGGAAATCTAAACAGAAACTCAAGAATATCCAGAAAACAACAAAAGTGAACTTATACCTTTTGAGACCTTAAGGGAAATAGCTAAAAAAAGAAGTGAAGGATTATAATAGTCTCAAATGCTTCTTTGAATACAAAAGACAGAAAATTATGCAGATAAGACATCTAAATTAAAAAATACAGTAAGAGCCTAACAAAAGCAGAAAGATGAAAGATGAAATTAATGAAGATAAGGAAAAATGAGTGACTCAGAAAAGTACAAAAATACTGCTAGACAATAAGTCAAAAACGACTTTAAAACACCAAAATAAATAATTATTGACTCTAGTAAAATATAGGAAAGCAAAATCATCCAAGATAAGAAATCAGAATTGTTAAAATAACTTATATTCAAAGAAAATTTGAAGAATCACAATATGCTTTTAGATTTCACATAATGGATAATCTTCCAGGAAAATACATTATAAAGGTTGTCAACAGAGTAACCTTGATCTCCTGAAAGAATCAGAAAGATGCTTCATTTTTCTCTTTCTGTGTGCTTTTCTTAAGCTCAGAAGTGGGGAGTGGGGCTACATCAAGACACAAACTATGCCACTGACTTTCTAAATCACAGGTGCTGCTGAAGCATGCCAAGTGGGTCCGTCTCTCTTCCCACATCCACTTGAAGACAACAACTGCAAGAAAATTACAGGCAAGTCTAAGGTATCAAGGGAGGAAAGAGGGAAGTGATTGTGATAGCTGACTGTGTTGTACCAGTCAAATATTTTAGATGTTATGAAGACGAAGAGAACCCTTGACAAACTATATGTTTGGTTTCATGTCCCTCATCACTTCAGAAGATAAGAGATCCAGAATGCCAGTTACAGTTTCACACCTCAGCTGTGCTGTGACACATTATTCCCATGGTGAAGGCAGTGGGATACAGGAAATTTCCCACTTTCCCCTGTCCTGAGATGTTACTATAAGCACTCACAAGAAGGGTTACCTAGGCCAAGGACATCCCAAATTCTGACACACGTCAAGATGTCAATCTCAGAAAGCCTTTGGACTCAAAATCTATGGGTTCTTCACAAGCATTAGGGTTGTAATGTAGAAAAAAAAATCAAAGTTCTCTTTGTTAGCCAACTGAACTCAAAGCAAAGTCTGCTCTGACCTTAAAAAACTCAAAATGCCCATAATGTGTTATAAAATTTCTTTATTGATGAGTTACTAACATAGAAATAATGATAAGAGACTTTTATTTTGGTATCTGGAAAGATCCCACTTCTTCTGCCACATATTTTCTTAGGTTAAATAACTGTACATGTCCAACCTCTAAACATGGGCAGTGAAGTCTAAAGAGTTCCACTCTGAAAAACTATTACTACATTAGACTACTATGGCATATTAATAAAGAGGAGAACCAAGTTCACCCCAAGCTAGCAAGCCCTGCTGTGGTCTGTGTGACCATTAATGATGACTGTAAAATTGAGTAGATTGAGAGATGCCTACTAAAGGAGTAAAGCACACTTCGGGGCATGTCTGGGGAGTCATGGAGCTTGCCTTGGAGACTCTGTCTACGTCTGGTTCCTTGCCCCTTCCTGCTTGGCATTCTTTCCAACTCACTGCTTCCAGCCCTCCCTCAGTGAGCAGCTCTGCTCCCTCACGCCCTTCTACCACACTGTCTCTGCCTTGGAGCCAGATGGCCATGGGCTGAGACCTCTGAAACCATGACCCTAAAATGAAACCCTTCTCTGTTAGGTGGTGGGTATTGGGCTGTTTGCCTTAGTGATGAGAAAACTAATATAGTCTGAATGTCTGTTTCTTCAAAATCCATGTGCTGAAACCTAATCTCAATTTGATAGTGTTAGAAAGTGAAGCTCTGTGAGGTGATTATGTCATGAGGTTGGATCCTGCCTGAATAAGACTAGTGCTCTATAAAAAATGCCCATCCGCTATATGAGGACACAGTGAGACAGTGTCATCTGTCAGTTAGGAAATGGGCCCTCTCCAGACACAGAATCTGCTTGAAGCTCAACACTGGACTTCCAGCAGAATTGTGGGAAATAAACTTCTGTTATGTATAAATTATCTAGTCTATAGTATTTCATTAAACCCAGATAGACTAAGACACATTCCTTCTTGATTTCTGTCTATACCAACTGATGTATCCAAAGCAAAAGCAGTTTCAAGTACTACGCTTTCTCAGAACACCTGGTAGCTACAGGTCTGTCTTCAGGCAGGTGTACTGTGCTGGAGATTGTCAACTTTCCCTACTCTACTGTGTCTTTTCCCTTCTCCACTCTGATATCTGCTCTGGGAGATCATCCGTACAAACCACATCAACTTGTTCCCATGCCCTCTGACTCTTGCTTAAATTGAGCCAAAATAGAGCACTTGCTGGAGATTGAAGGGGAAAGAATGGTAACCTCTTCAGAGTAAGGTCACATACGGCTGTATCCATCCACCAAATGTCATCGCTACATTTAAGGAGGTTGACAACAAAATATTCACCGCTTAATCCCTTTGGGGTCTCAGCATGGCAACAGTTCAGTTTCTGCAAGGAGTTATTACACCATCTCTTACGCATATCATTGCAAATGTCCCTTTGTAAGTAACATTCCTCCAGTTATTTGAGAGTGAAGTCTTTTTCATGAAAGTGGAACATATTCATAGTCTTGATGGGGGAGTTTCTAAAACCATATTCAGGACAAAATGTCCATCAAAATGCAAGTAACTACCTGCATTTCCCAAGTACAATAAAGATGGGACAGCATTTACTTCCACAGCAAAAGCCAACCTATTTTTCTCTAAAGAAATCGAGCAGATGTGAATAACAAAAGTTTATAGTATGTTTTCTGGTGTTCCTAAAAAAGACCTTCTTACTCTAATATTTGTGGAGCACACCTTATAAACTGGTTCCCTCTGGCTCATTATAAAATAAATACTGTCATCCTTTCCCCTGTCCCACGCTCCCCATATAAAACTGCCCTTAAAATTCCTACTCAGAGACACCTTAAAGGCAATGATCTTACCTGTACAATAGCAAAAGAAATCCTCTTAGATATAAAGAGTTAACTACTGATTACCAGAAACAGGAGGACTATAAGTAGTACAAAGAAGAGATAGAAAAACTGACCTCAAAATATGGAAATGGGAAGAAAAAAAATTTTTTTAAATCTAATGTACACAGAAAAAGTAAATAAAGTTATTGCATTCATAAAACCAAATCACTGTGGTATGAAATGGATTATGTAGTGAAAACTGGAAATAAAGATACTGAAAATATATAAATCACTTCATTTTAGATCACTGAAATAAAATACTTAGAAGAAGATACATAAAATAAAATCAGTGAAATATGCTCAAATTAAAGCAAAGAAGCAAACATGAGAAAAGGAAAGAAATTCACCATCTCCTTAGAAAAAATTCCAAATACCAAAGAAAAACTAATAATCAAAAAAAAAAATTCAAGAAAATTTCCTGGAGATAAAGAAAAACAAGTTTAAAGTACAAACAAAATGCCTAGCATGATAACTTTAAAAAAGGGAAAGAAAAATTCTCGAACTTGAACACGTTGTTGTGGAATGTCAAAACCTTGAGTATAACAAAAACTTAAAAGCTTCCAGAGAGAAACACAAGTTACTTGAAAAGAGAACAAATGATACTACAAGAAAATGGACCACTGCTTTCTGAGTTCTCAGGGAACATACTTTTCAGCATACTTCCATACTCATTGCAATTATCAATTAACCATGAGGAAAAAGATATTTCAGGCAAATAAAAACCCAAAAAGCACATCTTTTGAAAATATACTTCCAAGCAAAATGTAAGTTTGAATTTTTAGGAGGACCTTGATAAATATAACATTCATAAGAAAAAATACATATTCAAAAACAGTTAACCTTAGAGACATGGTGAGGTCAAGAGCTTTCCCTACCAACTATCCAGCAATATTATGAAAATACAGGAAACCAAGTTGTGCTGTTTTAGTGAGAAAGAAGACTAATAGACAAATTATACAGAAAGGAAAGCATACACATACCCATTTATCCAATAAATGATGTTGCAAAGTGCCTCATTCTAAAATAAACAATTGTTGATCCCTACCTAAAACCCCAAAAATGTATTCTCCAGATAAATTAAAGACTTTAAAATGAAAAAAAAAAGAAAAGAAAGAAAAAAAAAAAAAGAAAATGACAAGAAAAGCCATAAACTTAATTGGAAGAACTATGGGAGATATCTTCACATCCTAGAAGGCAGAAATGAATTTAGGAATGTTATCTAAAACTTACAAAAATATGAACCATAGACCTAAAAATATGTTCATAATTTGATTATAAAAAAATTTTTGCTTCATTTTAACTTCATATGGCATAAAAAAAAAGACTGAGATAATATATTGTGTATGTATGCCTAACCCCATCACTACTAAAATACTTAGGGACTCCTGAAAAATGAAAGACAATGGCCTCAGTATAAAAATGGAAAAAAGATAAAAATAGGAACTTTACAAAAGGGTAAGACCAAAAGATTAGCAAACATATGAAGAAGCAGTTTTTAAATAATTAGTACATAGAGAAATTCAGAATGAAACATCAAGGAGTTGTTTTATATCTTCTATAATGGCAAAAATTACAAAATCAGTGGAAGAACAGGTTAAGGTAGACACTGAAGAACATTCTGGTAAGCAAAATGAGTATAGGCATGACCCAACAAATTCCACAACTACATCTATATCCCCAAATACTTCCACACAAATACATTAGTCACTTCCCATCACTGGGACAAAATAGCTAACCCTGCTACGTAAAGAACAGATTTGCTTTGGCTCAAGGTGCTCAGAGAATTCAGTCCACCACTGGTTAGCTCCAGGAAAGAACAGCATGGTGGGAAGACACAGTGCATAACAGCTCCCCACCTCCTGGCAGCCAGGAAGGAGAGCAAGAAGGCAGGAGCTGGGGAGAACAAACCCTTCCAGACCACATGCCAGGGGCCACTTCCATCCAGGGCCCACTTCCTAGTAGTACATGAAGCTGTTGAGCTAATCAGTGCATGATGCTACTGAGGAGTATGGTACCCCAGAGATGCAGTCACCTGCCCAACACAGAAGACCTTCAGGAGAGATTGTAGACCCACAGTGTAACAGGGCCCTAGAGAGCACATACAACGCTCCTCATTAAAGCTTTTTTGTGAAATGGGGAACTGGAGGCCATCTTGGGGTCCATAACTGAAAGAAGGGTTCTGGTAAAGGTGGCAGGGATACAGCACGGGCTATCTCACATGACCTAGAAGCCACCTAAAACAGAAGCTAAAGTAGAGAGGCTGTACTCTCCTCCCCCTTCCTCCTGTTTCTGAAACTCACACCAGACCTTCCATCAGCCAAGCCTAACCAGAAGCCAGGCATCTGTGGAAAATGCAGTTTGAGGGGTGTCATCACCTTAAGTATGAAACAAAATAGAGAAACAGAAGTGCAGGAAATGACTTTGAGAGGAAACAGGCGAATGATCAGACCAGTCTGCATGGCGCTTACTTAAATTCTAAAAAGGAAAACGTGTGCAAACTAGAATATGTGTGCTCTTTAGGAGCACACACTGCAAAAAAGACCACATGAAGTGACTGCCTGAGGAAAGAGAAGCGCGGAGCAGGAATACAGAACAATGGTTAGAGGGAGTCTGAAAAAAAAGCAAGAAAGATAACCTTTGGAAGAATTTTCCTAAGAAGCTACTCCGGTAGAATGAAGATATGAATAAAGAAAGAGGTTGCTGTAGGAACCGGGAGACAGTGCTATAACCCAGAAGAGTCCTAATTAGAGATGTCAGGATGACAGTTGTGCACCAAACCAGTCCAAACTAGAATAGAAGAACAAAAGGTTGTAAGAGAAGCAGCCAAGACCCCACCAGCATCTTCCTGCCCACCCTAAGATCCTGGCTAGCGCTTCCTCTCTTCTGAGACCTTCACATCCCAGGGAAAGATCCCACTTGTTTTAAGATCTACCATATGCCTTGTCATTAGTTACTTTCTTATTTTTTTCTTCTAAACATTGAATTTGTCCATCTTTGTGTCTACAGTAGCAATTACAGAGCCCAGTACTTATCGAACATTCAATAAATGTTTATGTAGTAAACACTTTCATAAGTGTGTGAATAAAAAATCCTTGAGATGAGTTAATTGTATTGCATTTTATGTCTTCCATTACATATATATCACTATGCATGACTACTCCCCAAACAAAAGTTTCATGGGATACATTAATTTATAACATTCATATGCATTCATTCATATGTCCTTTACCAAAAGAAATAATCTGAGATAGACTGAACTATATAAATAACCTTTGTACTCATACCCATTTTAGTACCAAGTTTTTGTTATCTTAATGTTTTCAGGTTAAGATCTTTATTTTCCTTTTCAATAAAATCACATATTCTAAGGTTTAATTTTTTAAAAAAAAACACATAATGAGGTTTCCTTTTGTGCTAATCATTTTGGGACGAAGGTGCAAATAGGACCAGAATGTAGAAAAACTCACTGACTGCCCTCTGTCTGGGCAAGGGAGGCCGCCTTGCTTTCTGGACACTAATTTTCTCTCCAAGTGGCATCTTTTTCACAGCACTGAGCGACTGGAATGGTGACTTCAGGAGGGGGATGGGGAACAGATGTCATTCATTGACTCCAGGTAATGAGATTTCATATTCCGTCAAAATCCTGAATAGGACAGGAGAGGCCTCATTAGTGGTTTCATGACTGTACAGGTGTAGAGGTCCCATGCACACAGCAGGTAGAAAGAGCCCATTTCAATTCCATGTGTGGAGGTGTCTAGGAAATTAGAAAGAGGGAAAAAGTGCTCTCCCACAACTGCCACCTCAGGAAAACTGCAGTGTTTAGCAGCCAAAACAATATTAATTCAGACCACTGGTACAGAGCTCATCCAGGGGCCAGGAAAGTGGCTGAAGGCAGGAGTCAGGCAACACGTAGCCCTAGTAACACTGAAGAGGGGGGTCGCCTCCTTAGTTTTTCACTTCCATATGGCATGTCATAAAATTTTAGTGCTCTTTCGCCAATGAAGTAATAACCCTCTTAAGGCCACAAGTCAAAAATGGGACTGCAGGGTGGAATGAAATCCTATCTCCAAAACTAACGGCAGAAAGCTCTTTAGAAGATGGGCTACATTGGAAGCAGTGTGCGAATAAAATGTTCCGGAGTGTAGATAAGCCTGGCTGGCAATCTGGCAGCTGTCTGCTGAACCTGTGTCCTTATCTGGAGGTAGCAATCAAAAAACTAAGCCTGCTACCAGTCTGCTAAAAAACAGCCACATGGAAGCAAGTGTGGGTGTTACTTCCTACCATGGAATGCTTCTTGGCAAGCCCACAGTACCCAAGGTGTGGATACATACCTCCCTGCAGTAACGGGTGCCTTCAGATGTGAGAAGGGCATGTAGGCCTCTCCTAACTGAATGCCCAAGGTATTTCTAAATGACTATTTAGCCTGGAATCACAAGCACAGGGTCAAACCCACTGGTTAATTCTTAGTCAACTTCACAGACTTAACTTCTTAGTAAAATCCCACATCATTTAGAATAACTGAAGGTCAGTTTACCCACAATTATAAAATGTTTATTTTCTTTATTTTATTATGTTCCTGCCAGGTCTAATTTGTCCATCTTGCCCTCTAAAACAGAGTCTGATTTCTCCAACCTTTTAATAAAAGTGGTCACATGGTCCTTATGAAACAAAATATGTGTATAAAAGCTAGCCAGTGTGAGTTACCCCAACCATCCGCTTCTCAGCATTAGAGAGAACTGAGGCTTCAAGAAGGGAGTCATATGGTCCAGACCAAGGGCAGTGTGCAGCCAAAGGGCAAGCATAGTTCCTGGCCCTCACGCCAAGGCCCAGGTTCTTTTCATGGCATCATGCTGTCTCTTCCGGTCACAGAGAAACGGCTCCAAAACATTGAATAAAACCCAACTATTGTCGAGCAAAGCTTCCAATGGACCTATTTAAAAAATGACTAAGACCATTTATATGAATTTTCAGTACATTGTTGCCATTTAAGTGATTGATGCTAAAATGGCTCGGGAAATACTAGAAAATGTCTTGCTTAACCAGAATAAGTATGGCCTCTGTGAAGTCTCTTGTGGACTCTGTGATCACAGAAGTATCATGGAAGGTAAGTTTCAACCTACTCTATAACCATATGACCTCAAAACCTGTATTGCTGAGATAGTACACATGTCTTTTATTGTGTAGTAGGTCTTTTATTGGTGTATCATTGCCAGGGAAGCAGATCTTCAGTCCTCACCCACATGTGGCCTGACTCCCCAGTGGGGTGCTGGCTCCTGAGAGTGTCCATCTCCTCGAGGCTGCACTCACTTGCCGCAGCACTGCAGCACCCCAGACACCTTCAACATACTGTAGTTACACAGGAGTCCTGCTTCAGAGTCAGTGTGTTTTCCAGCAATCCCCACACAGCCTCAGAGTGACATTCCTAGCAAATGTGCCAGTGTACAGACTACCAATAGTGGAGAATGTGCATGCTGGGGACAGGAGATACATAGGAACTCCAGTGCAATTTTGTTGTAAATCAAAATTGCTCTAAAAAATTACATGTATCATATATACTACATCTGTGCCCACCTCAGGAATAGATGATCCTTTTGCAGTTTCCAACTTATTGCTCCTCACCTATTTTGGATCAAAGCACAGCCTTAACCCCAGGAGAGGAGCCAGTCTATCATAAGGCACTGGGAGGAACAGCCACCTGTGAGGATGCTGGTATAAATATGGCCCTGTGGGGCTTTGCTTTCTTAATATGCTAAACCACCTAGTTGGAGAGAGTAGTCAAGGCAAATAGATACGCAGGTCATTCTGTTTAGAGATCACTGTGAAAAACGGAATTCACGAGGCATATGAGGTTTCAGGCTCTAGGATGTAGAAAAGCATGCGGTCTGTTTTAAATAAAAACTGTAATTGATGTCTTAAAAAAAGGAATATATTCATGTTTGTTCATACATATGTTAAAGACAAACTCCAGAAGATCCTAAATAAAGTACTAACATGGTCCATCTGGTTGGGAGGGTTTAGAAGCAACAGGTGAGTGGGAACGAAAGAAAATCTTTACATTTAGACATTTGAGTGAATGCATGCAGTACTAACCATTTAAAAATTGATATGTCCCCAACACACAAAATAGCTCAAAGTTCTAGATTCACTCTACCTTGGCATAGCAACCACTTAGAAACTGCCTGGGGTCATGTGTGGCTTGTGCATCCCTATAATCCTAGCACTTGGGAAACCAAGGAGAATCAGCGAGAGCTCAGAGTCAGCCTGAGCTACATAGAGAGACCCTGTCTTAAAAAAAAACAGGAAAAGGAAAGAAAGTGCATGATCTTGGTGTTATAGTTCGTGTGCTCAAATTCCCCCAAATCCTCACACAGTTATGGGGTGGCTTTTAGAGTTTATGACTGATCCATGATCCAATGCTGGGATTATGGATGTGAGAGCTATACCCGCCCTAGGGCGGAGAGTTTGTATATGAAAGGGAGAGAAAGAGGCTGCTGGCTGCCATTCTTCACTTCTTGCACTTGTTGCTTTACTGTGTACCGCCGCCATGAACTGTACCCCTCTGCCATGTGCCACTCTGCCTCACAGCCAACTGAGTATGGACTGAAACCTCCACAAACTGTAAACTAAATAAACCTTTCCTTCCTTCATTTTGGGCATTGGGTATTTTGTCCCAGCAATGAGAAAAGAGTAACCAAGACACTTGGCTAATCATTTAACTTCTTCAAGTCACATTTCATCTATAAACTAAAGGTAATACAACTATTTCACAGGGCAACCTTGAAGATTAAATTATATAACCCATGTAGCATGCAAAGTACATAGTAAGTCTAAAACTTTGCTATTAACATTATCACTATTAGTGGTATATTATTAGTATTCAACAAACTTACTATATATCATAGGATCCAGAAAAATTAATTCAGTAGACATCTTTCTTCTATATTCAAGCTATTGTTATATCCTTCCAAGAATCTCTCAATATTGAGGCAGTAAATATTTATTCTTATAATTTCCAGGACCTGACCAGTGGGACATCCACACTCAAAAACCATAATATTATATACTCAAGTACCAATGCTAATAATGCCACTTCTTCAGAAAAAGAATCTAAAGAGTATCATTTTACATCCATGAAAAATATTTCTTTAGTGAAATTTTTGTAAGGATCAACAAAGAATTTTAAAAAGTACATTATTTCTGAGAGTTTGAGGAAACGTATAAAGTCTTAACAGTGTAATAGAAAATATCTTCCTGAATTGAATTAATTTAATTTAATAAGGGTCTTTTTCTGACATACGCTTTTTCCTGAGAAAAAATAACCAAGGAATAAAGCAAAAACAATACGGTCGCAAATAAGCAAACCGGGAAGCCTAAAAGTCCCGTAAGGAAATTGGACCTAGCATATTAAATTAAGTGCTTAAGTATATTACTTCATAGCTAGAGACTTCCTCATTACTTTTGTAAACCTCCATATGGCGTTCCTCACTTACTTAATAAGGTGCAATATGTACTTAAATGTCCCCAATTTAATCATAGTTTGTGAAGACAGTAGGTAGACTCTCGCTCTTGCCATCTCAACATGGAGTTGCCCCGTATAAGGGACCAGTGTAACTAAACCTGATGACCAGGGTTAGTAGTCAGTTCTTTCTTCAATTCTTACCTCATCAACCCAGACTAAGGTGAACAGATCTCCTTAAAAACAATTTTAAAACTTCCCTGATAGATTCCTCCAATGCTATTTCCTCTCACTGCACTCTAAGTGAATGACATCAACTTTAACCTATAATCTGACATATCATAGTAGAACATGAAAGAGGAAAAGGAATGGATGGTCTGGTTGCCCAAATACTAGCAGATAAGTGATTTCATTTTCACTGTTGGATTAATTGCAGAAAACCTTTCAGGAATGACCTAGCTGCTCTCACCTGATTCTGCTTGCCACCAAAAATAAATACAAGGGTGCATATACAAATAAGTAAGTAAATAATACTATTGAATGAACCAAAATAAGAGTGGTTATGTCTGGGTTTTACTTTATTAAAGATCACATCTCTAAGACCTGACCACAGTAAGTAAGTAGCCACGTTTCACTGCAAACATCTAAGCTGCAGAAGTGTAGCCCTTGGAACTGCTGAAAGATTTTCACTGGCTTCCTGCTCCCTGGAGCCCACTCTGACAGCAGCCCTAGACTGCTACGCCTGTCTGGCTGTTTCCCAATTAGCTGATAAGATTAGTTCTACTATTTCATGATAATTTTTTTCTAACCTCCTGATTGGCACTCTAATAATCTTTTCTTGGAATTATCAAATTTTATAATTTTTAATATAAAATGATTTAATTCCAGAGGTTCTTATCAAATTACACAGAACCATAATTAACTAGTAATCAAATTGTACAGCAGACAATGTTTAAGTTACAGTGTGGAATATTACCAGTACTTTGTAGTAATAGCCTCTCTCCGGGGACTGAACAAGTCTTTTGGGGATTGTTTGAGGCTCTCAGAATAGGCTCAGGAGCTACTGAAAAGAAACTGAGGCATCAGTCTGAGTAAAGTATGCCAAAAGTAAGGTAAAATATATGAATTCTTTGACTTAAGTATAGGTGGGGTGGAATTTTATAGGAAAAAAATGTGAAGCTAAGAAAAAAGACAACTACCCTTGGGCTAGCCCTGGCCTCCCTCTTTGCACAAAACACTGAAACATAAAATACTTTGCTCTTAAAACCTCAAATTGTTTAAGGTCATGTCTCATTCTTTATATAAATGCAACTCAATTCAACTAATTATGTTAAATGCCATGTATTTGCAAAGCACTGCAAATAAAAATTAATAAGTAAGTGATCCTTGGACACTGGTTCACTAAAAAATTATTCAAGGCTACACCTGCCATCCTCTCCCTAAGGTCTCCTCTTAGGCTTTATTTCAGTAAGACCTTGCTGGGACACAGCTACCATCACCCATACATCACTGCTCAGATTTATACTATCTCTAGGCTTAAAATGAAGGTTAAACTTTGGAAAACGTTGGTAGAAATTTATGAGAAAATAGCTAGTTTCTCAGCACAGGAAAAAAATGCTGTAATTCATCTGTATGAATCAAATGAAGTCATTACAAATGACCCTGATCTTCCTCAGATCCTGCACATTAGCAGTAACTAGCACATAAATTTTGAAAAACCCAATCTCAAGGCTAATCTTTCAGCAAAACTATGACCAATTAAAAATTGGTTTGTGTTCTTACAATAGTGAGAACTAGCCCTAAGTGAGCACACCAAGCACTGTTGATGTAGGAGAAGATGTCTCCCCTCCCAGGCGCATAGAACTCAACCATTTTCTAAGGCTAAGGAAGTTTCTACAGTTTTCTGGAGGAACATTTAAGAGGTCTCAGACACACAGGGAACCTGTGCAAAGTTGACCTCACTTAGGAGACTACACTGTGGGTAAGAATTGCACTCCTCCACAGCAGTTAGCTTCTGTCATCAAAGAAAGAAGAGAAAAAGAAAGAAAGAAAGAGAGAGAGAAAAAGAAAGAGAAAGAGAAAGAAAGAGAGAAAGGAAAGAAAGGAAAGAAAGGAAGAAAGGAAGAAAGAAAGAAAGAAAGAAAGAAAGAAAGAAAGAAAGAAAGAAAGAAAGAAAGAAAAAGAAAACACCACTTATCTCTTCTTCCAAAAAGCAAACAAAGTACAACACAAAGTGATCTGGTAACCCCACGCTTATGGTAGAAAACACAGGAAAAGATAAATAAAATTTCACAGAAAACCACAGCCATAAACTCCCTGCAACTCTCGTTGTCACAAAATGACAAATTGTGAAGAACTCAGAAATGAACAACACTTCACAAGAGCATATTGATTTTCAATAAAGCCATTTACACATTTTTGCTTCGACTACAAGCAGCACGCTGCTTTTCCACAGCATCTGCTACTGAATTAAAAACTGTGAACATGTCCTCACTCATGACCTGAAGTTGTCTTACGAAACACTCCTGGTGAGAAGGTTCTAATCTTGATCAGAGAGGAAAGAGGAAAGGAAAATGGACAAAACAGTTCATGTTTCTTTCTGACTGACTTAATTACTTGGAAATGAGAAGAGGATATAGTCTTTCAGACACAAAAAGTCAACTGTTTGAAATATAGAGTCGTCTTTTTATATTTGGTACCAGGAATCAAACTCAGGATCTTGCACTTGCCAGACAGGCACTGTGCTGCTGAGCTATATCCCCAGCCAAATATGGCTTTCTATCAAGGGCCTTTAGATAGACCCTTGTGGAGTATCTCTGTGGTTCTTAACTACTACCCTCTTCAGCTGGAAGTAGAGGGGAATGTTACAGAGAGCTAAATTAGGCAGAGATACTGTAGGCATCCAGACAGGGCTGAGCCCTGGAGAGCTCAGTGCAGAAGACAACCGCCACTGGAGGTGTATTCAGTGAAGGCCAGGCTTCGCAAAAAGTATTCACCCACACACTTCCCCTAGAGACAACAGCAGTGATTGATATTCTAAGTGATGGACCAAAACTCCTTAACCCACCCCTTCCTGGAAAGTCCTTGTCAGTCCCTTGTGCATTGCTGCTTGACTTGTTTCCCCTTTTGGTCCCCACTTAATCAGTACTACCCTAGCTACTACATTTGTAATCTTATTGGTTGACCAGTTTTGTCCCACCTCACACCCATTGGCACTGGATCAATATTACCTAAGTAACTATACTTGTAATCTTATTGATTGGTGATAGTTCTGTACCAGTTTAAGCCTGCCTCACCTCATGGCTTTGCTCAATAAAATACCCTTGAGAAGTGGAGTTGGTGGGCAACCTACTTTCTGGGCTCCCTTCCGTCCCTCTCAGACAGATGCTTTTTTTTCCTCTCAACAAATTCTTCCTACTCTTAAAAGAGAAAAGAAAGAAGTATAGTATCACTCATTTTAGCTGTGTAGCACCAAGCTATCCGACAGATGCAACACAAGAAATTAGCAGAGACTGTCTTAGGAAAGCATTTAACATCTTAGGTGAACAGTGATTTTTTTTTTATTGCAGACCTCCAGAGCAACACCTCAGCGTCCACTGGGGGAAAAGAGTTTTTTAATGAAGAAATTAAGCTGAAGAAAGCACCAACATGATTCACTCTGCTGCTGCCCAACCTTCTGTATTACTGTGGTTTTAATGCTACAAATCACTAATCTTCCAATGTAAAAAATCATAATCATAATGACCTAGAAGGAAGACAAGATGTCAGTAAAAGGTACAGGGAAGAAGGAAGGAACTTCACTGATGCAATATTGATCTGCTGCTTTACAGACTGTGTGGACCCAGGGCTGAAGCTTGTGATCCCGCCTTGAGTCAGTCAGTCCTTCATTGGGAGGATCTGATGTTGAAGCCCTAAGAATAGTCAAGATGATTGCAAGCCAATCATGGCAAACCCTTCCCCTTTGACAATGATTGATTTAACAACCAATGCCTGCTTATCAGATGATGCAAAAAATAAATAAAATGTGACATACTCATACTCTGGAGTACTATCAGAGTAACAAGAAATGAAGGACTAATACATACAATAACATGGATGAATCTTGAAAACAGTATGTCCAGTAAAAGAACTCAGTCACTAAAAACAGTATGCTGTATGATTCCATTTATATGAAATGTCCAGACCAAACAAACCTAAAGACACAGAAAATAGAGTGATGTCTGCCTAAGACTGGGGTATGAGGGAGTTGGAAGTTGATAGCTAAGATGGGGGAGTTTGTTTTGTAATCAAAACATTCTTAAATTGATTGTGGTGATGGCTGCACAACTTTGTGAATATACTAGAAGGTGCTGAATTGCATACTTCAGAGGAGTGAACTGGATTGTATACAAATTGCATCTCCATAAACCTGTTCAAAGGGGTGGAAAAGGCCAAAGCCAACAGTCTCATGAAATCCCGCTGGCCACATTCATGCATTTATTCAATCAATAAATATTTATTAGGTGACTTCTAAGTCAAGTGCTATTCTAAACACTGGAGGTATAGTAGGAAACAAAATACATCAGATCTCTGTATGGTCGAGGTGATAAAAACTCAGCAAAGGAAGCATTAAGTAAAATGCATAGCTTGCTAGATAGTAAGCAAACTAAAAGGAAACCAAAGCTACAAAGTTAGGGCTGTGATTTTAGACACGGCCATAAGGGAAAGAATCACTGAGGAAACTAAGATCTGAATGACTCCTGCGGGAGTCATTAGTTCAGAAGTAAAGAAATAACGTGGCCCAATCTCTGTCTCTCTCTCTCTGTGTCTCTGACTCTCCATGTCTGTCTGTCTATCTGTCTGTATGTTAGCTTCTCTCCCTCTCTCACATGCACACACACAGATGTATACACACTCATCAGATGTGAAAGATAAATACTACCTGCTACAAGACATCCTCCCACCGGGTAACCAGCACAGGACCACAGAGCAGAGATGAGAGAAAGAATATACCGATTAATGACATTGAACCCCACACACACACACACACTTTACCTCTCCACTTCCAGGTATGTGACCCAACAAATTTTGTAGTGTGTGTACCACATTAAATGTACATGCATACCTTCCACAAGCAAGATATCAAGATTTCTTTTCAAGAGACACCTCAACCCTGTGGTGAAATGGTTAGCGGACTGAGTACAGAGAGGAAATGTATGTGAGCTCTCAGGATCCATCAGACACAGCCACAGAAAGGGAAGCGAATGATCACAAGCAAAAACAAGATGGAGAATTTTTGAACTTTCACAACTCTTTTCCTCTTTTCAGTTAACTGAACCAAAGTTTATTGAGTATGTCCACCTGCAAACCAGCATGCTATAGGCCAAAAATGCAGCTGTCTACGCCCTCATTGAGAACACAGTTCAGAGGGGGAGATGAGCAAGCAAAGGAGTAAATAACTGAGCAAAGTAATTACTACTAGGAGTGGCAGGAAGAAAAGAGACTGGGAGCTGCAAACGCTTAGTGAAGCATGACTCGGAAAGTTCTCCCTGAGGTGACATCAGCAGGTCTTGTAGTGTCCCCAAACCAATAAGACTCCTACATCAATGCGAGCAAAGAGGAACACCATCAAAGTAAAAAGAGATACGTGGCCTTTCAATAATACACTCTAGGATCTCCAGGAAAATGTCACAGAGAATCAAGTTCTCCCTTTAAAACATTTTAGGTTAGTTCTAGTCATGCTGAGCGGACACATTCCTCATTACAAAAGCAAGACTAATTTCTTGTAAGACTCTTTGCCAAACTCAGTGTCAGACAAGTAACACTAGGATGCAGGGGAGGCTGGCCTAAGACACAGGAAGTATGGAGACTACGTAGTTCACCGAAAGACTTAAATCAAATAATGTTTAAAAATACTCTGTGAGCCAAATAAAGCATGTCTGGGACTGACCTGGCTGATTTCTCTTCTGAGAGTTCACTTCAACACCTGTGGGCGTTGCCTGTCTTTGGAAAACATTTAAAATAATAAAAGCTACCATTTTCAAAAGCGAAAGGCAAAGATGCAGAGCTACACTAGTGTAATATTATGAGAAGAAGTGAGAAGCATGAAAACTCCATCAGAAGTTGTAGAGAAAATCATAACTGAGCACGCATTTGCTGGAAGTATTAGCCTAGGCAAGAAGAAAGGAGTGAGACAGCAGAGACAGAGTAGGCGTCAGAATCGAGGTGGGGTGGGGATAGCGGTGCTCTGCAGGGGCTGAGCTCCTTCTTGGGGAGCAGGAGTCCCACAGGTGGCAGTGGGCAGCTACTGCAGCTCACCCATCCCCTGAGGAAAACGCTGGCTGCCTCATTATCTTCCCTGCCCTTCAAAGTGTAGGAGGGAGGTATAGGACGCGAACCCTGCAGCATCCACAGAGAAAGAAGAGCTCCATCTCAGGGGCTGTGTGTCTGCTTTAGGTTTTTACTCTGCTGTCCACATTAGCATTCCCTTTTTCAGTTTCAATGAAAAATGTGGATTTTTAAACGCAAGGGAAGAATGGGAACTGGGTTACACAGTCAGAAACGTCCAATGAGAAATGCAATTCACACAGTGCATCCTTAGCCCATGTACTTTGATGACCCCTTGACCAGTAGCTAAATATTCATGGATTTATTAAAGCTACAAGTAGACCAGCCCCTTTAATTCTTTCAGGGCTCATGCTGAGCTCACCTATCAAAGAAGCTCCCTAAGTGAGCCCAGAGATCCTGGATGTAAAGGTTAAATCCATTAACAAAAGCTACCATTTTTACATTTCACAGGCACAACCATTCCTATGAACCACCTACTGTTGCATTCTCAGATATAGAGACAAGAAAAATGTTTAGAAAAAAAAGAGGGGCCAGGGACATAGCTCTGTGGCATAGGCGCCTGTCTGGCAAGTGCAAGGTCCTGAGTTAGATTCCCGGGACCTCCCCACAAAAAGAAAAAAAAAAATTCAGGCAGGAAGCACAGGGAGGAAGAGAACAGGAGGAATGAGGACTGCTCAGTCAGTTCAGGCTTCCATAACAAAACCCCCTACAGTGGGTGGCTTATACACAGCATTGACTCTTCACGGTCCTTGAGGCTGGAAATCTCAGATGAGTACGTCTGCACAGTTGCAACCTGGTAAGGGCTTTTCTCCACTTGCAAACTGCTGACTTTCTTCTGTCCTCTCAGAACACACTGGAAACAGAGCTAACCAGCACTTCAGCCATCCAACCTTCATGACCTGACTACTAACTAAAAGCCCTAACTCCTCATAGGATCCCACTGGGATTAAGGTTTCAACATAAGAACTTTGCAGGGCCACAAACATAAACCATTGCAAAGAACAAAACAGTGATAAGATAAAGTTGTGAATAACATAAAACATAAATGTATCAAATTGTTAAAATAACAAATAATTAAGAGCCTCAGCCTTATTAGATTATCACAAGGGATTTTCTTCCCTTTGCCACTTGTGTCAAAAGTAAATAGCTGGCCGAGTGTGGTGGTGCATGTCTATAATCCCAGCACTCAGAAGGCTGAGGCAGGAGGATCCTTGCATGTTCAAAACCAGCCTGGGTTACAAAGAGAGCTCAAGGTGAGCCTGAACTGCATAGCGAGATCCTGTCTCCAAAAGACAAAAAAAAAAAAAAAAAAAGAAAAGAAAAAAATTAAATAGCCCTTTCATGAATTGAAGTCACCTTCTAATTGTCTCTGCTCTTCAATTGTGATGTCAAGGATTTAAAATTGTTAGTTTCCTGGAACTTATAAGAAACAATTGCTCACTAAAGGAAAACAATATCAACCTGGGCCTCAAATGATTTTATATTTGTTGCAAACAATGTTCAGCACTCAATCAAAAATACTGAAGAATTTAAGAACATCCAAGCATAACAAACAAAATCCAAGAATGAGAGTCAGAGGGAGAGACGCATGGGGCTCTAGATATGGAAATTATCACAGACTTCAGTTATACTCAGCTTGTTCCAGAAGAAAAAAGATGAGTTTAAAGGTTCCAGTAGAGAACTGGGACCTATAAAAAAGAACAACATGGAAATTCTACACAATAACCAAGAAATAAGGACTCAGTAAATGAGCCAACAGTAGCTGAAAAGAACAGTGATAGGGAAAATAGGCCAGAAAAAAAATACAGAATGGAGTGTAGAATAAGAACATACAGGAAATAAAGAGGAAAAAATACAAAGACAAAATTGCCAACCCAGAATTCTTGCCTTATGAAAATGAAGATTTTTTTAGATGAATAATAAGAGAATTCAGCAACAGTAGGTCCCACTGATGAAATACTAGAGAATATTCTCTGCACTGAAGGCAGATAATCCCAGATGAGAGAGCAGAGATGCAAGAATAAGAATCATAGTTTCTTGGATAAATCTAAGTGGACATACGCATACAATGTTTATAGAGTTTGATGTATATAAATATACAACATAATGGCACATAAATTAGGGTAAGGTTTATGGAACTAATGTGTTTTAAGGCAGCGCTTCTTAAATTTTAATGTGAATGTGAATCACTTGAACATCTTGTTTAAAAGCAAATTCTAATTCTGGAGGTTTGATAGCCTAAGATTCAGCATTTCTAATGAACTGCCGGGTTTGGTGCTAATCTTTGGGCCAGGCTTTCAGTAGCAAAATTCTACACACTTTGTATTGATAGAAAAAAAGTTAAAACTGCAAGTACCAAGTAGTAGTTAACTTTGATGACCCAGGTGTGTGTTGTAATCTCTAAGGAAACCAGTCTTGGTGATTCCTTCTAGAGCACAAGCTCATTTCCAAATCATTCTGTGTCAAAATCCCTAAAGGAAGGACTTAAATGGCCATCACAATGAAGGAAGAATTTTCAGGAATGTTCTAAGATATGTCCATAGCTACTTGAACAGAGACATGGGATGGAATCCAAGGAGGCATTTTCTGCACATAGACTTTGAAAAATATAGCCCCTGTGTTAAATGTGAGAATTTGTTAATTTAAGTAACTTGAAATTTGCTAATAGAAATAGAAGCTGGACACTTTCTGAAGTAACATTCAATTTGTAGTCAAAAAATCAATATGCATGACTTAGTAATTATTGTATTCACTCTGGTCTGCTTAATACATGTGAAAAGTTTGTACCTCTCACCCCTGCTGACCTAAGCCCCAGGGCAAACAACTTCCTGCTAATGGCCGGGCGCTGATCAGAGAATGATAAAACTTCAGGCTCTACTGAAGTACAACAGAGCCCTTTCTAAGAACAAGTAATTGAGCTTGAAGTCCAACAATGCCATGCAGAGATCAGAGAATAATCACCCACCCCTGCCCACCACCCCTGCACCTTTAGGGCACCATTTTGCACTGTTTCTACATCTACCTCTTCCTTTCACCCAGAGAATATACAGAGCAGCTTTGGTATCCACAGTTGTAGGGGCCAAAGGGAACTAAAAGATTAACAGATACCTGAGCGATTAACATGCTTACTTGCAGTAAATAAATTACAAATGATACCACTCTAACAACAAAAACAAATTCACTATCTCTAGAATCTACTGCATTTCTCAAGTGCTGTTTCATCAATACTAAAATAACAGCACTGAGAACAATGAAGCTTTATCAACTTATGGATTAATGTGGAAGGTAAGTGTCTGGCTTTTGGTTTTGACCGTCCTGAGGTAATATTACTGTTCAGTGTTCCGGTTCATTCACTGGGAAAGAAGGCAGGTTGTTTCCCCCCCATACCCCTTACAGAAAAGATTATTGTTGACTAAAACCTTTAACTATGGAGGAAAATAACCCATTTATCAAAAGATATTGATGCTATAGCATAGACAGCTGTGAATGCTAAAGGAAGCCAGGCCGTGAGAACAATCTGACATTCGCATGTGACATGTTTCTCCCCCTGCTTGCCAAGGTCGGTTCCCTCACACTGGCCAACCAAGCAGGTGTCTTTTTCCTCTCCTACAATTCATGGAGCTGTAAGATCAAGGAAAAAGGCTTTTCCAGAAGAAGAAGAGCACCTCCTCTGATAAATATTTGGAAATACCCACGCATTTTCCTTCTCCAAGAAAAGAAAATCAACACTACATAAGCAAGTGTTCCTGTTATACACTGATAGCTTACACTAAAGTGAATTAAAATAAAGCAGCAAAAAACAGCTTTCTTCTTTACCGGCCAAAACCAAATTCAGATTCATTCCCAGCTCCATCCAAGATTCTTAGCCCTTTTATTGTCTGACCCAGTCTCTGTCATCTCTAAGTAAAAAAATAATTAAATATTTTTAAAAAGAAACAAAGAGTTATTGTAAGTGTTTAATTTCAAAGCATCCTTCTTGAACTCAGGCTTGATTTGCCAAATCCACTTTCTCTAATATCCAGGACATGCCAAGGCAGGGGCTCAACAAATATTTGGTGAGTGAGCTGAATCCTGTCTGTCTGCCAGGACTAGTAGTACGGTAGCACAGGCCCAGCAGAAAGAGAGAAGGGATAGTGTTTGCTAAACGGAGATATAGACACCGAGGCATGTCTATATAATGATATTTAAAAGTCCAGCATTAAGAAGCTCTGTAAACTCTTTCATGATCAGTGAGAATGAGCAACTGAATACCTCAAGGGTGAAGACAACCGTAGTGCTCACTACACGTTGAAAACCATCCATCCTCTCTGCCTTTTACATTTTCCTTCTCATCAAGTGCTTGTCTTAATCCGTCCAGGTGACTATAACAAAATACAGTGGGCAAAGGAAGAAATTTGTTTCTCACAGTTCTGAAAACCACAGAGTTCAAGGTCAGAGTACCAGAATGATCATGTCTGGTGAGGGCTTACTCCTAGGTTGCAGACTGTCAACTTTTGCTGTGTCCTCATGTGGGGGAAGGGACTAGATACCTCTCCAGAGGTTGTTTCATAGAGAAGCTAATCTTATTCATGAAAGCAGGGCCCTTGTGACCTAATCATCTCCAAAATGCTCCATCTCCCAAACACAGCTGTAGGGATGAGATTTCAACGTGAATATTGGGAAACAAAGATTTGAAACACTGATATGTTGGACTTCCAGGAAGATGGCGACCGGGATGGCAACAGAGAAAAACCCTCTGGAAGGTTTGCCATCCAAAAACTGAATTATACCAATAGCAAACAGCATCCATCCCAGAGAACCGACTCGGGTTGCCACAGTGACAGAACCAGATCCCCAGGATTGACTATAACCAGAACGGAGGCAGGGAAGGGAGAGGGAGTAGCGACATGCATCCAGACGCACTGAGGCTCCGCGGCACCCCCTACTTCAGACTCGAGACCACTCCATGCTCGCCAATGCGAACTGGGAATTGTAGTCCAGCAACACGAAAGCTATCTCTGGCAGTAAGAGCCCGGGACGGGGTGCGGAGCCCATGCTCCTGGGAAGGGACTGAGCCACCACCACGGTCAGCCACAGGGCGACCAGGCGGAGCCTCATAACCCCGGCTCAAACAGCTCCCGCAGCTGGGCAGTGGCAAGCTGGTTAATTGGGCTGGGTTAATTTGATCCGAGGAGTCACCCAGCGTGGCCCAGCTACGTCATCCAAAGCCCACACAGGACGGACTCGGAGCTGACGCAGTTTACAAAACTGCACCCCGCTGTGCTGCGTGGTCCCTTGGCTTCCCGCCACCACACACAGACATGCCGCGCGACCGGCACAGATGCCACAAAACACATGGAAATGCCCAGAGGGTGGGGGAAATGCCGTGGACCCTGGAAAATCATGCAGTCCTGCTGTGCTAGGGCCCAGTGGACCCGCCCATGCCCTGAGATACCTCTCCTTCAGCCACGCCCCCAAGGCCAGCCCTCCAAGAGCCTAGATTGGGGGGGACCTAGAAAAAAAAAGTGTGAGTCAGCAACAGTGGCCCGAGTCAAGATAGACCAAAAAGGAAAAAAAAAAAAAACAACAAAAAACAGCGGTTCTGGAGATCGAGAGATGACAAAATATTCTAAGTCCTAAAAAACTTCTCCAGCTGTCTCAGGGACCATTCACCATGTGTTTCTGACAACAAGCTGAGTCCACAGGCTTCAGGACTTACCCTAAACTACTAATATGAGCACCAAGAGGGTCTTCACATTGCTTGCATATATGAACCTTGTAAGAACCCATAGCATCAAACTACATGAAAAGCAGCACGGTGCCTGAGAGATAACATACTCTATTCAACAGACCCAAGAAAATCCCTCAATTCTCTCCTTGAACTAATAATTAAACTTAGTACACACCCTGGACTACCACAGTGAGCACAGGTAGGGGAGACCTCACATCACCTGTGCCCAGCAGCATAAGTGCACCCAGTGCCCAGCTGCAAGGGGCGGGGAATGGCAACACTGGCGATCAAGAGATGGGAAGAGGCAAAGACATGGAATTAAGGTGCAGACCCGCTTCTCTAACTGGGTGGGAATAGTCTCCAAAGAGTCATAGGATGCCTACAGAGGGGACACCAAGTGGCTTTGGCAGGGAGCTTGGCAGCCTGTTGGGGGAGAGCCCTCCCAGTCCGCCCAACCCCCAAAACCAGCGGCCACCCTGGGGTGGAGACAGGCAGTATGCCTGGCACTCAGGGCAGGTAGTCCCCCAGGGCAAAGCCAGGTGGAATGCCCAGCCCTCAGGAGAGGCAGTCCCTTGGGGAGGAGCCAGGTGATACTCCCGGACCTGCGAAAGCGGCCCTGAAGCCTCACCTGAGCCTCTAGATTCGGACATGCTGTATGGGGCAGAGCCTGGTGGTCCGCTGTGTAACCCCGCCTACTCAACCTGACACCCAAAGGCCGAGAGGGCTTGTCAGTTATAGTCTTTGAGGATGGGTGCTTATCCAACACCTGCCATAGCAATTTGTGAACACCCATGTTTTACACAGCATAATTCGAAGCAACCAAGTCTCTTCCCAATGGGAGAGCACGAGGGAATAAATAAACCAAAAAGTGCAGTTATTACCAATGGTAAGACGACTAACAGGGTGGTAGAACAAAGGAGATGAGGTGGAGATAATTGATTAATTGAACGAGCCATCATTTGTATCAATGAGTAACAAAGGCGAAGATAACATTATGTAATACAGCATCTAGAGTCAACTCCCTACTATTTTTTTTCTGTAATTTGCTATATCCTTAACTGTTTTTGTGTTAACAAATGCAAAGGTAACATTATGTAATGCAGCATCCAGTGTTAATTCCCCACTATCCTCTGTATAATTTAGTATTTCCTTAATTGTTTCTGTCTCAACAAATGCAAAGAAAATATTATGTAGTACAGCATCCAGTAAAGCTTTTGTAAATAAGCAGAAGAGAGGTTAAAGGGAGGGGAGGGGAATGGGGAAAAAAGAAGAATCAAGATTTATCACATACAGGTACAAATTCCCTATGATAAATGTTATCATTATGCATCCCTAAAATGTACCAACAAAGTTTAAAACACACACAAAAAAATGCAATTGTACTCTTGTTATTACTCCCATTTTGCCAAAAGAAAACTGTGTTAATTATCTGTTGCTGCATACAAATGAACTCCAAAATTTGGTGGCTTGAAAGAACTTATGTGTTATCTCACACAGTTTCTGAGGGTCAGAATCTAGGAGCAGGTCACCTAAGTATTCCTAGCCCAAAGTCTCCTGAGATTGCAATCAAGAAGCTGACTGTGGTCAGTTACGCTAAAGTCTGGAGGTGGGGAATTCATATCCAAACTCACTCATGTGGCTTTTAGCAGGAAACCTCTACTCTTTGCCACATGCCTCTCTCCATAGAATTGTTCATAGTGTAGCTGCCAGCTTCCCCCAGAATGCATGACCTAAAAATCAGAAAGCAACAAAAATGAAAGACTCTGTCTTTATAAGCAAATCTCAGAAGTGACACCTCACCCACTCTGCATATTTTCTTGGTGGATGTGGGCAGTGACAGGTGTGTCCACATCGGAGGCAGCAATCACTAAATGTTATGGAAGCCGACTGCATAAAACTGACACACAGGGAGATGCTAACTCACTAGAGTCAATCCTAGACAAATCAAGATTTAAACCCAGCAGTTGTGATTCTGCTCAGTCCTCATCCTTTAGAATTTCTGAGCTATTATGAAGTGAATACGGGAGAAACTGGGAAGAAGTTAGACATCAGGATCTATGATGGCTATGACCTAAGAGTCCTCCTCTGTCTTCCCCACTGAGACCAGAAGCCTCAGGACACTGGAACACTCTAGTACAAGTTCTTACCACATCCAAGTCTTTCTCCAAAAACAAGAACTTGAAAGGGAGCACAAGACACAGCTCAGAGGTTGTACTAACTTGGCAGGTTGAAACTGCAAAAGCAGAACATTGTTTCCTTGAGTTCTTTTGCAATTGCCCTTCCTTGAGAGTACATCCGCATGCTCACTTCAGTTTCTTTTTACTGGAAAGTAAGTTCAGCTAAAGAAAAGAGTAAGTTTTTAGTGACTTTTTAAAACATCAGCAACCATATTTCTTTAACAGACATTCATTTCCTGGATTAGACACTAAGGAACTTAGGCTATCATTTCATTTTATTTATTCCTGGTGTCTGTGGATTGTAGAGTAGATTATGTTATGTGTAATCTTTTGAAAGGACTCTTCAGAGAAAGAACTAAACGAGCTGTTTCACCTATTCTTAATATTCCCACACTGAATGCAGACAGCAACAGGAAAATTCAAAGCTATTATTTTTAATGTCAAATGCCTTACCAGTCCAATAAAAGGGGAGAAGATATTAAACTTTTTATAAAACAAGAACCAGATAGCACATATCTTCAAGAAACACATCTTAATCAAGTTGAACATAGGAAATTAAAAAGAGGATGGATGAGTGAAGGTATCCATCCTCACTTAATTAAAAAGAAAAAGCACTGGAAATTCTTATGAACAAGGAAACACGTCTTTTCTGCCCTTTGTTCCTTTCAGAGGAATACTGTGGGTTAATTTTGGTTCAGAAGGTTCTGAAAAGAACACCTGAGTAATTGCTGTATTCATAGTCTTCTGCTGAAAAGGCAATATTCCCTCTTCTAGGCCAAACTATCTGGAAAATAATGCCAGTGAACAAAAGGAGATGTGGATTTCAAGCCCATCCCTTCCATCTTGATCAGGGGGATTGTGCCTTTCTGTTGAGCTTACAGAGTGATTATAAATATTAGATGAGAAAATTCACTTAATACCTACTGAAAAAAGTACATTAAAAATTCTGCTCCAAGATAAGGTAGAAAAAGTAGTAGCATGTTTATTCAAAACTGGGCCCACAGCTAATTCAACCAAAGCCCCATAACCCACAAAAATATTGTGACAGCAATTATTTACTGAGTGCTTACTGCCAACAAGACCCTGTGTTTTAGCACATTTAATCCTCACAACAAACCTGTATGCTATGTGTAACCCTGTTTTACAGGTGAGCTGGCAGGTTCCCAGAAGTTAAACACATTTCCTGTGGTCATGCATCAGGCATCTGGGATTTGAATGCAAGTACATCTGATCCCAGCCATGAAGTTACTCTGTACACATTCTTCTGTAAATCTGCAGAAACTTTGTGCTCCAGAGGTAAGAATGACCCTGCTTGTCTTCAGAACATAAAAAGCACCTCACTCTGATAGCACTTGGACAAATACACACAACACACTTTGAGACTGCACATTCTGCAAGTCAGAAATACTCAACACTAAATGTGGCTTAATTGCATTGATTATAGAGCTGACCCAAGTTTGAAAATGTATGAAAGCATACATTTGCTTTTTACTTTCACACTTGTGCATCTATATAGAAGAATACAAATAAGATTGTCACTGGTTTGACCTGCTAAGTGGAGGTGCAAAAACCATTGGTTCCAAAAAGAGCAATGAGACCCCAAATAAATAGGGTCGAATGGGTAAAAGGGTATAGGTTTTCTTTACTTTTTAAAAAAGTTTCTTTACACATTTCTCAGATGAAGAAATACAAATGGCAAATAAATACATGAGAAAATGTTCAACATCATTAGTCATTCGAGAAATGCAAATTAAAACACTGAGATTTCACCTCACCTCAGTAAGAATGCCTTGCATTAAGAAATCAACCAATAACAAATGCTGGCAAGGCTGTGGAGAAATAGCAACTCTTCTCCACTGCTGGTGGGAATGCAGACTGGTGAAACCACTGTGGAAATCAGTTTGGAGATTCCTCACCAAACTAGATCTAGAGGTCCCATTCAACCCAGCTATTCCCCTTCTAGGTATTTTCCCCAGATCTGAAAACATCATATCACACCAATATATGTGCACCCATGTTCATAGTGGCACAATTTGTAAGTGCTAAATTGTGGAAGCAACCCAAATGTCCATCCACTGAGGATTGGGTAAAGAAATTGTGGTACTTTTATGTAATGGAGTATTACTCAGCTATAAAGAAAGATTAAACTCAAGGCTTTTATAGGTAAATGGTCACAACTAGAGACCATACTCATAAGTGAAATAAACAAGACCTCCATGTGTAAGCAATGTATTGTCTCACTAGTGTAAGAACCTGAAAGAGTGAACAAAAACTAGGAGGTATGCTAGACACTGTGAAATGAAAGGAAAATGCTCAAAAGTAAGGAGCAACTGGGCTGTGGGAAAGGAGAAGGGAAAGAAGGGGAAATCATGTATGTGTGTATATACAGGATACCTAACAGCTGTACTACTGTCTTCTATTGCTTTACTGAAAGGAACAATTAATGATTACTGGTTTGATCATTATTGCATGTCTCTATTTGTTTCCCTGAGAAACCACTTTGAAGGTATTAATACATTATACAACAATGGGGCTGGGGATATAGCTCAGTGGAATAAGCGCTTGCCTAGCAAGTGCAGGGTCCTGAGTTCGATCCCCAGTACCGCAAAAAAAAAAAAAAAAAAAAAAACATTATACAACAACCATTGTTAATTTCCTACCACTTTGTATGTAACTCTGTATTGTTTGTATTGTTCTTACACTATTTGTAAATGGATGTCTGTTTGTTAATATGTTTTCTTCATTCTTAAAACAAAAAAAATAGTTTCTTAAGGGTAGGGAATTTGGGGCTGTATACTTAGAGTGTTCCATTTGACTGCTGAAATTTAAGTGCACTATGCTAAAATCAAGAACACTTTATTGGGTGCATACTATGTACAGTGCATTACAATCTTACAAAGAGTTAGAAGACACCATCCCTGAAACCTGTGGAATAGCGGGTGGATGTCTGTTATACAAGATAATTGGCCATATAAACCTATGAAATGGAGGCTCTAAATTGCGATTATGAAAATAAATCAACTATAGACTAATAATAATTTATTTAAGCCAAAAGTTATTAACAGATTGTTGTAGTCAGGGTGTATAAGGGAAAAGATTAAATGCAGGACACATAATTTACAGTATCATTTTACAATATTCACCCAAAGAGTCAAATGCAAAAGAGTGAAAGAGTTCTGTCCATCCACTAGAGGCCCAAGGAATCCAGCTGAGGGCCTGGATTCCACAGCAATATCCTACAAGAGTCTCGCCAGAGGCCTAGAGTCCATGGCAATGTCCTGCATGAGTTCAGCTGGAGGTCTAGAGCCCACAACAATGTCTCATGCAAATCTGTACCAAGAATCTCCACTGGAAAGGGCCAAGGTCAGTGGTGAAAGCTAGAAAATCTGCACAAGCGGGAGGAAGGACCTGTGCCAGCAGCTGAGGGATCTGCACTGAATCTAGAAAGTGACATTCAAAGTAAGGACCAGAGCTCTTCCAAAAAGAACTGCAGCTATCCTCAGCGACAGTGAGGACACGCGCTCCTCTGATGATGAAAACAAGTTCACATCAGGAAAGCCGGCATGGTGAGCTTCTCCAGCAGGCCATCTTCCCCTCTAGTTCTTTTATGTTGTTGGCAACAGTCCTCAGATGGACCTTCTATACCCAGAACCACACTAATTCAGTTCAACTGGGTGTTGCAAATTGACCGTTAGTTAATCCACCCTACAGACCCCTGTACAGGAACTGGGCACTAACTAGAGGCAGAAATCAAAGCTCCTTACTTAGAAAATTGTCACAGTAATTGCGCTTCCTCGAGGGCCTAAACCACAGGAGGGGCCAGTATAAGCAGAAGGCTGCCCAGCCTCCATCAGTACCCTGCTGATAGAGCTCCGGGGTGTTTTTCTTTCCTCCCTTTCTGCTGAGATTCTGCTATGTCTTTCCATAGCTTATCTCCCTCTGTTCAAGCCTACACCACAACTCCTTTCCTCAGTCTTTCTACCTGGATGGTAACAGCTTTCTGTTGTCACTAATCTCTGGGTTGCCTCATCGTTCCCTATTGATTTCCTGGCTTGTTCCATCATCTGTGTAACTAGACCCCTGGATTAAAAACCCGCGGGCTTAAATTTTTTGAATGTTTGTATTTTTCTGATTGGATTCTGCCTTAGGTCTTAAAATGAGAACCTATCTCAGCAGCAAAACCTGAAATTCTTGTGAAAACTGACGTTTTGAGGGCCAGATCTCAGGAGCAGGGTCAGAGGAGGGTGGGGAGGGGCTGAGCAAGGGTGAGTCTTGCCTGGAGCCAGCCTGACCCCACAGAGAGCCCTGGCCCACCCACTGCACCACAGAGTCAGAAACCTCTGGAGACTAGGAGCCAAGCAACATCCATAATCTGCTCAGAACTGAGGCTGTTTCCAGGGAGGTAATACTTTTCCACTAAACTGAAGCAATCCCAGGCAAATTAGGATTTTTAGTCACGTTATAAAATAACTGGTACTGGACACAACCTGAGGGTGAGGAAGAAACTTCAGGGCAAAACAGAAAATTTCTTTCCTGAGAAGAGGACATTGTGAACAGTGGAGATCTACACAGTGGGAGAGGACACAGGGCCACAGAGGGCGAGCTGGATCCAGGCCACACACCAGTGTCCACCACAGACCTAGCAGACACAGCCTTCTTCAGTTCCCCACCTGGATCCCACCACTGAACATTCATCCAGTGTGTTTATTTCATAAAAGCTACAGCCAAGTTTCTCATTCTATTACAAGATTATATTCCCATCAAATCATTCACTGCTTAATTCTTTTCCTCATGACCTAGATTCATTCCCTTTTAGTAAGACAAAAAGGAATATAACAAATGAGTATTTCTGAGTTTTTCAGGCCCCTAAACTGTCTAAATAAAAATACCAGTCGACTCTGTCGGAACCTCAACTTTGTCCTTTGGCAAGTGGAGACGCAGGTCCTGGGGCCGGTGGAGCTGGCTTCACCCTCTGCTGCTGAATCCTGCTGAGCCCTGTGATCCTCTCCCGAAAAGGGAACCCAAATCCTGGCCTCACAAGAAAGTCGGGAGGGTTAAATATGTTAATGTTTGTAAAGAAGCCAACACCAAACAAATGTTCCCCAAGTGGTGGTTTTAACAGATAGCCATTGAACGTAATCTGAAAGCTTGATTTCTAAACCAATCAGCATTGTAAAGCACAGTGAGAGGCTTTTACTAATTAAAATCTAGACAGTGGCCAAAAACAGGGTTCCCCATCTGCAGAAATTATAGGGATTCATATTCATCCCAGATTATACTTGAACTGCCACTCAAAAAGATTTGTATGCTGGACTTTCGTCAAATGATTCTAAGATATTAACCACAGTAATTACTTTACAGAAAGTCGAAGGCCATTTAAAATTTTTAAACCTTAAGCAGAAGCTGAATAATGTGTCTTTATGGGTAGTATGTGTGTGTTTAAATAAAGCCATAGTATATAATTCAGTTTCAAAGCAGGAATAAAAGGGCTTAAATTATTCTAGCTGTATCTCAGCCAGGCTTTTTACACTGCTCAGTGTAAGCACGCCTCAGTAACTGCACTCACACATAAATGGGTTTATCCTTATAATTCAAATAATCAGTTTAATATTTTCAACATCAGTCATGTAAGAAAGCTTTGTATAAAAGGCATAGAAATTTACTGGGAAAAAAGTATATTTAGACCACATACAAACCTATATATCACTCCCACTTTCTTTGCCATGTACAAGCAAAGAGCATAGGTATGCTAACTAATAATATTCATTTCAAAATTTCGAATAAAGTGTAAAGGTGAGGACATTTACACAATATTACATAAATGTAATATTTTACTGCCATAGAGATCATGAAACTCAGAACACATTAGACACAAGTACAGAGGGGGATACCATTACAGTTCCAAATGCAAACTACAGGAGTGGGAGAGGGGAAGGCTGGTTCTTCTCAGCTTTTTGATAGGAAAGAAAATTTTCTTACCTAAAATAAGCTTAGTTTAAGATAGAACTCAAATGATTTGGCAAATGCAAACATCCACTGTAACTAGAAGTGAATTATAAACAATAACTACTCAGGGTTATAAGCATTAATGGGGTTAAGTAGAATTTCACACTTGAGAAATTTCATATGCTCAGCCTTGACCCAACTTCAGAAAATATGTGGCTTTACTGTAAAATGCCCTAGAGACTCAAGAGGCATGCTGTTAGTTTGTGGGCAACAAGCAGCAGAATGTAAATCAGAATGGAAAATTAAACACATGGCACTCTCCCTTGGCCTTCTGTTTCTCTCTGGGTGGGAAAAAAGTCTTACAAGACTCCTCCTTTCCAATCCTCACATCTAACTAGTCTCCACTTGCTCTGACCTCAGGGTATTCATTAAGACCACTCCCTCCTCCCCAGCTCAGGCCACTGCCTTAGCCCCTTCCTTCAGACTCAACCCCTTTCTGCAGACAGAGGTCCCCACCCTACAGCTCAGATCAACAGATAAACCTCTTAGAACAGGGGTTCCAGAGAACAGAAGACCCACCAACACTGCAAGAAAATCAAGGCAGGAGGTGCCACCTCCCTGTATCCTTCCAGGCTATCCTTTGTGCCCACTCAAAGTTCTGAGAAGTCCTGCAGTAAAGATACATGCTTAACTTTAACCCAGTTCTCCAGATTAATTATAGATTAACAACCCTTATAAGATAGACACTAGCAGCATTGCTGTTTTAAAGACAAAGAAACTGAAACCATACAGCTTAGGTAACTCCTGAAGGTCAGAGGCTCAAACTAGAGCGACAAACTCCAAAGATAAACACTTCCTGATATACTATGAAACTGCAAATTGGGAAACATTCTCTTGAATCTTAGTTTGTTTTGCCAGAGTTCCACCTTCAATACCCCTACATTCCTTATAACAGAAAGCTTGGCTGGCCAGTGAGGCCCAGGAATCAAGACCACCAGCATCATTTGAGGTTTGTCAAAAATGTACTCTCAGCCCCTGCCTGGCCCTTCTAGTCAAAATCTGCATTTGAACAGTGTAAAATTTCTACTTTGGGAAGAACAGAAAACTTCCCTTAAGGCATTTGAGATTTTAGAATCTAATCAAGCCTCAAGTTTTTAGCCTCTGCCCTTGCTATACCCCCCAAGGACATTTGTCTCATACAAATCACATGTGCTGGACTCACAAGCCAGAGGACAAAACAAGGAAGAATCAGCTAACGTACGTATCTCCCCAGTGTGGCTCCTACCCATACCTCTTTACCCTTCAACTTCCTCCCAGATGGTTCTGTTGCATGGGTCACACACATGTTCTAGAGTCTGGCATCTGCTGCTCTCCTTCCTTCTGCATTATCTCCTTCTCTGGCAACGTGAAAACTGGCAACTATGCCACCAGAAATAGCCAGGGGCAATGCTTGCCCCAAAGCCCCGTTCGGAGCCAAGCCTGCTCCACCAATGCCAGCTCTGCACCTTGAGGTCTTTGAGAACACAGACTGCGAGTGATCCCTGCACACATCACAGTAGGGATCTCAGAGTCTTCACACTTGAGGCGTGGAGAGCAAAGAAGCCAAGGTGGGTTTTTGAGCAATTAGGGGAGAAGAACTATGCATTTCACACAATGATTCCTAACAAGGTATGCGGTTACCCTTGTCAACCTGACTGGGGGCGGCCCAGAGATTAATGAAGCTTACCTCTGGGTGTGTCTGTGTGGGTCGGGGAGGTGTGAACTTGAATACTGTGTATAAGTGTTGGCAACTCTTTCAGAGCTTTCAATGAGAACAAACAGTCCTCCGCCGCACATGCCATGTTTGCCACCGCTGCTGTATGTGGGCCCTGCCCCTCCTCTCTGGCACTATACCCTGCTCTGCCTTCCTGCCACCACGAACTGGCTGTTCTGTCTTTGCCATGTCCTCCACCTCAATATTCCTGCCTGGGAGCCAGCTAACATGGACTGAATTGCCCCAAAACCAGGCACTAAAGTACATCTCTCCTTCTAGTTATGGGTGTCAGGTGTAGTGTTCCAGGGACCAAACACTGACAACGACACAAAGATTCTCCAAAAATACATACTTCTAAAGTAATTTCATTGGTAAGGATTTTAGACATTGGTAAGGATTCTCCCAGTCTCTTTCCAGAGACCTGATCATTGCCTACAGTGTGACTCTGTCCTAGGAGACATACAACGCAGACCCCTTTTCGGGGACAAGGCATGTCCTTGCGGGAGAGCATAGAGAAAGGGGTGAATAGGAACCAAATGTTCTTCTGAGGCAAACATTCCAGTGAGTAACTGGCAGTGACATCTTGACATCCCAAAATATAAGTGGAGCAAAATAAAAAAATACATGCAGTTATCTCCTGGCCTAAAACAAGGGCCTCTGTAAGGGAAAGGCTGGCAGAGAAAGAGAAGGAGACTGGGTATGACTGATGGCCTCAAGCCAGTAAAGACATGAAACCATATGTGAAGAAGCTGCAAATGGCTTCTGTCTCCTCAATGTCAAAGTAGGAGGCTGCCAGAAAGGAAACTGTGCAGAGAACCCTAAGACATCCACAGTCTGGGATTCACTCCTCCTCCTCAGTCCTTTGCACATTCCACGAAAGACTTACACAAATACAGAAAAGAATTCATGCACAGAAGAATTTTTTCTGGAGTTTAGGGAACTATAGTGATCGCCATTATTCTATCCACATGATGTATATGCTTACTTTCTTTGGAATATCGCTGTTGTAAAATGTCTTCCTCTTCCTTTTCAGATGGTCTGTGATCCTCAGGGGCCCAAATCATATAAGAAACTTAGAAATGAAATTTATGAAATAAAAAGTTCTGGTCTAAATCAGATCTCAGTCCAAGGTGGGAGTGTCTTTTAAAGATGCTGCCTTAGATGGGGCATGGTGGCACACACTTACAATCCCAGCACTCGGGAGACTGAGGTAGGAGGATCGTTGTGAGTTCAAGACCAGCCTGCGCTACAAAGTGAGTTCAAGGCCAGCCTGAACTGCATAGTAAGACCCTGTCTCAAAAAGACAAAAAAAAATAAAAAATAAAAAAATAAAAGAATGCTGACTTTTCTGATGTCACTGAGTCATAGGCCACGACAACCAGAAATGTTGTATCCCTTGTTTTGGAAATGTACTGCCTGCCATTGGAATATATGTGCACAATGTGTAAACTTCACATGTCATTGTGCTTTGTGCAGCCACTCTGGGTCAGGGACCTAACAAATGATTATGTATGTATTACACAATGATGTCTTTGTTTCTTCATTTAGCTGCTTTGGAGCTCTTTTGTCCCCAGGACTGCTAATGTCTAACTACCTGCTCAACACCACTCCTAATATTCCAAAAGAGTGAAGGGAGCGAGATAGATCCAAAGGTACTCAGTAAAAATAGCCACTTAGCCTGGACACCCCCCTCAGCCTCATCCACCCTCACTCACTGTCCAATCAATCACAAAGTCCACTTAAATTTTGTGTACATTCATGTCCTTTTCCCCACCTCAACTATGTTCATACATATGTTCAAGTTTATTGTAAGGAATTAAATCACAAAACTGTGGAAGCTAAAATGTTCCATGATCTATCGGCTCCAATGCAAGTGGGAAGGCCAGGAAAGCCAGGACTCAAATTGAAGGCCTAGAGCACGGGAGCCAGTGGTGCCAGTTCCAGCCTGAGTTTGAATTCCTAGATCCACCTGGGCAGAGAGGGAATTTAATCCTCTTCTACTTCTGTTCTATTCATATCCTCAACAATAGGGAAGGCCATCTTCTCTACGCAGTCAACCAATTCAAATGCTAACTTCTTCCAGACATACCTCACAGAAACATCAGAAATACTTATCCAGACAGCTGAGCACCTTTCAGCCTAGTCAAACTGACACAGGAAATGTATTATCACACAAATCCTAGCCACCTACAGAAACTCTTACCTGCTCTCCTCAGGTTTGCCTCTGGTCTTCTTCTGATTCCTTGCCTGCACTGCAGCCTGTCCCTTTGAACAGTCCAACCACACACTGTCACTCTTCCACATCAAACCTTTGTAACATGCAGTGCACTCTTGAGATATTACACAGCTCCATGCGGGACCCAGGGGAGGACAGCCAGGCTGACTTGATACTTGTTACCATTCCATCCAAGAAGAGTCTTTCCCACCCCAACTCCTTTTGCTGTCCTTCTGTTCCTGAGACACCGCTTTTCTTCCCTGTCAGAGACTTTGCTAACTTCTAACCCTGGACGTGTCCTCCCCACACACCCTGTTTGCCTGTCCAGTTTTCAGCCCTTTCCCTGGTGTCTGGCTCTTTCTTTAAGATGTAGATTAAATGTTACTTTCTCATTACTCCCTAAGACCATATAGGAGATTCCTGTTGTTCCCCAGCACCCCAAACTCTCTTGCAAATATCTTTATTTAATTATTTATAAATATAATATAATTAATTTCTACAAGTGCTAAGATGGTAGACATCGTATATATCTCGATTATTACTACATCATCAGTACAGGGTTCACGTGGCTAGCATACAGTAGGTACTCAATAAATGTTTACAGAAAAAAGAAAGGAGGAGAGGGAGGGAATGAGACAGGAAGGAAAAGAAGGGAAGGGAAGGGAAGGGAAGGGAAGGGAAGGGAAGGGAAGGGAAGGGGAAGGAAGGGAAGGGAAGGGGAAGGAAGGGAAGGGAAGGGGAAGGTAGGGAAGGGGGAGGGTGGGAGAAAAGAAGGAAGAGAAGGGTTATTTTCCAGACATTTTAGACAATAGACATAACTTATTTTTCCCATCAAAAGCCTATCTATCAGACAATTTAAGTTGCTAGCTAACTTTGTTTGGCATCTTTCCATGTATGGTGACATAAACAAGCCAGATTTTATTGAAGATCGGCAGGCATTTCCTAATTCTGTGAGCAAGAACATCATTCTTCTAACTCTTGACTCTCACGTTAATCCTAATTATGGGGGAACTGAGCAGTGATGGTCACAACCACAGTCTTAGAGTCAATTTAACCAGAAAGAAGACTATACAGTTTGCCTTTCCATCTGTTCCCATAAGCTACTGAAAAAGTATATTTAGAGAATAAGTCACAAGTGTGTCTGTATCTACACATGACACAAAAATGTTTGCCAAGATAAAACAATATTACTGCATCTGTTTAAACTCTTCTATTTTTTCTTCGAAATGTGAATTTTGTGTTTCTGTGGAACAAGTTTTTAGCAGAAAAGAGACAGCTCATCTTTGCAAGACTTAATTTCAGAGCAGCTCAGGCATACTTTCTCAGCCGTGCCTGCAGCCATTCATGAACACTTGATGACCACACTAGCGGCTAAGCCAAGGCTGTGAAACAAATAACACTGACTTCCTCTGAACTTCCCCATGATGTACCTCCAAAGCTGAAATTAGAGGCTCATGTCTTGGCCACATCCTCTGCCTCTTCCACCCTACAGCAAGATGCAAGTGCTCAGCAGATGCAAAGCAGCATTGGCAATAGAGAAGGGGGAGGGCCTTTGGAGGCAGAGATAATCCATTCACCAGAACTAGAAATTCTGATGAGGCAAGAAGTTAAATTTATCAAATTGAAATGTACCTTCCTTCCTCTTACTGTTGACAAATTTTGCTGGACATTCTTTTTATGAATTTGCCTAAATTCAGTATCATAAATGACTCTTAAAGCCTTTGAAGAGTAGTTATCATTTAATTATGTTCAGCCACTTTTCTGCTATGGTTTCATGATGCTAACTCACCGCTGCTTACTGCTAAGGTACTGCCACACCAAGTCCACCCACTGTTTCAGTTGTCCCCTTCCATGTCTAGGAGGTGGCTACCAACCTCAGGACAGTATTTTGAACATACTAATTTGTCTGTTCCTTGATTTCTTCATCTGTAAAATTTAATGTGACAACATTATTTCACATTGAATTGTAAAATATTTTCCCAAAAATACAGTTTGAGCAATGGCTCAAAATGTAGTCTTTTTTTTTTTTATTGGTCTTTTTGAGACAGGGTTTGCTTATGCAGTTCAGGCTGGCCTTGAGCTCGCTTTGTAGCACAGGCTGGCCTCAAACTCTCAATGATCCTCCTACCTCAGCCTCCTGAGTGATGGGATTACAGACATACGCCACCATATCCAGCTCAAAATATAATCTTATAAACGGGATTAACAAAAAAGTTGACAAGAACAAGCCTCTGAGGGACTAACTTCAAGGAATAAACATAGTTGCTAATAAGCAATATAGATCAACTATTTAAGTGTAAGTAAGTGCTATGTAACTAAATGCAATGTCTCAGAAAACTAAATAAATAAACAAACAAGTACAGGGAATCCGCTGAAATCACAAAACAGAAGTCCATGATCACAAGTTAGCCCTAAAAGGCTCTTCCTAAATCCATTTATTTAGAAACACAGACTCTTCTTCCCATTTTAAGAAATACCCTCATGAGCTCACTAAGTTATTTGCCTGGCATATCTGAAATATCTGTCTTCTAAGACATATTTTGCTCCATTTTTTTAAAGTTCCCTAAAATTACTAAATAAATAAAGTTCCTAAAATTCTTCAAAAATTGTAAATAGAGGATGTTCTGAATGAACTCAGAGTCCCAGTGTGTCAGGCGTTCTTGCTTCTAACCAGTTGTGAGGTAGGATTTTGAAGTGTGTCTTCTGGCAAGTGTTTACTCACTGTCTGCTGCACTAGATGTTTTGAAACTGCTATTTCTGCTCCTCCGCCTTCAGCCAGAACCCTTAGCTTCAAGTCTAAAAAGGCAGGAGAATGAAGTCTGAGTAACCAAAAGGAACATGCCCTGTCTTATGAATTTAAGAAACTACATAGGATGACTCTGTTGGCAGGGTCTATTCTGACTATCATTCTTATTGTTTAGTTTTTCTAGAGGTTTAGGTAAGTGGTGACAAATACGAACAACCCACAGGTACTGTGCATTCATTTTAGAAATAAACTGAACAAATTATTTGAAAAACACATCTGTCATGGTATTCCAAGACTGAGATTGACTAAAGCTCATAGAAAATAATGTGGCACAGTGCAGAAGAACCATGGACTGGGCCAAGCAGGCAGCAACTTCTCATCCTTGACAAATTAAAGAGGTAAGATTTTGCAACAGACTCAAAATCCTGGAAGATACCTTGGAGAAGTATCCTAAGGGCCCTAAATACTAGCAATAAAGCAATCCACCATAGGCAATTTACAAGCATATTCCAGGAATAGAAGGAAAGAAAGAAAGAAAGAAAGAAAGAAAGAAAGAAAGAAAGAAAGAAAAGAAAATGAGAAGACATTTAAACAAGATACAACCCTAGACACCCAGTTCACCAAAGGCAAGCCCAGGGGCCATGAGATGGGACAATCTGAAAGCCACCCACCTGGCCTTTCTGAAATAGTAACAACAAAGCAATTGAATGAAGCTCTAGAAAAAATCAAATCAGAAATAATTTCTCAGCTAACTACAGAGATGGTGGTCACAATAAAAACCATGCTTAAGGACTCTAGAGCAGATACAGATTTAAAAAAAAAAAGAAGAAGTGTTTAAGAAAATTATGAAACCCATGAATGCTTAGCACAGGAAAGAAATGGAATCCATAAGACAGATTCAAGCAAATATCCAGGAGAATAAAAACTTCATTGAAAGTACTCACAAACTCACTGTGAGAGAAATTAGAGAAACATAATAAGAACATCCAAAACATTCATAATAACATACAGAAAAAGGAAAAACCTCAGAATCAATCTAACAAAGAAAGTAAAAGACATTGAAAACTACAGTACTGTGAGAAAGAAGAATGAAGCAGATATCAGAAAATGGAAAGATATCCCTTGCTCTTGGATAGGAAGAACTATTACACTGAAGATGGGCATATTTCTAAAACTGTTAGACAGATTTAACACAATTCTGATCAAAATTTCAATAGCATATCTAACAGAATTAGAGAAAATAATCCTAAAATTCATTTGGAGCCAGAAGAGAACCAGAGTTGCAAAGGTAATTCTGGGCAACAAAGAATGCAAGAGTTATGGTGTCAGGAAGACTTTCACCCAGATTTCATAAGAAAGCCTGGGAGGCCAGGCAGTATGCCTCTGAGAGTTCAATGTGTGAAGCTGTGAGTGTGAAACTGAAGGTGCAAAGGAGACTTCAGGAGTTTAGAAGCCAGGAATGTGAATCATCTGAGGAAAAGTGCAACGAGGGAACAAAGATGGCACAAGACAGAAACCATGGTAGCTACAACCACTGGAAGTGCCCTAGAGGTGGAGCCAGGCAAGCCATTTGGAGTTCACATCCTGGCACAGATTGTTTTGGATGCTGGACATGGAACTACAGGACTTAACGTCTGCCCTGCTGGCTTTGGGGCTTGCTTTGTCCCATCCCTTCTGTTACGATTTGTGTCTAGATGTTGCCCCAAAAGTCTCATGCAAGGACAGAAAGCACATGATCATCTGAATAGAGATGGAAAAGCTGTTATCAAAATTCAAAACTCTTTTATGATAAACACACTGGAGAAAATAAGTATAGAAGGACTCTATCACAACCTAATAAAAGCCATTTATGACAATATCATATTAAATTGGGAAAACATGAAAGTCTTTCTGCTCACATCAGAACTAAGACAAAGATATCCACTATTACTACTTCTGTTCCTGGCTAAGCAGAACCAATACAGTCAAAATGTCCATACATCCAATACTGGTACACAGATTTAATGTAAATGAAAGCAAAACCATTCTTCATAAAACTGGAGAAAAAAATCCTAAAATTCAGATGGAATCAAAAGCAACCCAGAATAGCTTTCGCTAAAGCAATCATAGGCAACAACAGCAAATAGGAAAAATCAAAATCCTGGACTTCAAGTTATATTATAAGCTACAGTGAAAATAACAGCATGTTAGTGGCACAAAAACAGCCATGATGATCAACGGAATATAACAGAGGATGCAGAAACAACCCAAGGTACATTCAGCCATCTAATCTTTGAATGAAAGCACCAAGATGGAGACCAGAAGACGACATATCAGAGACAGAGAGATCTGCACAGAATCACTAGACATGTGACAGCTGGCAACAAGAAGCATTAGAACAAAGGATGCTGGGTTAATAAATCGCCTTATTCAAAAACCAAACAGAAAAAGCATCAAAACCACACTAGACTAGGAAAGATAGCCCTTTTAATAAATGCTATTAGAAAAGGTGACTATACACATTCAGAAGATTGCATCTAGACCCATGTCTGTCACTAAAATAAAATCAAAATAGATCAAAGAACTAAATGTTAAAACAGAAACACTTAACCTACTGGAGGATAAAATAGGTAACATTCCAATTTTAGTATATGTGCTGATGAAGCAAGCACAAGATAAAATAAGTAAAACTTTTGAAATCATAGCAATAAGCCAGGACTTTCTGAACAGAATCCTGATTGCACACGAATAGTACTAAGAATCAACCAAAGAAATTATATCAAATTAAACAGCTCTGTACAGCAATAAATACAATTAACAGAATGAAAACACAACCTAAAGACTGGAAAAAAAATTTGCTAGATGTTCCTTAGATAGAGAACTAATATCCATATTATATAGAGAACACAAAAAATTAGAACCTCTAGGTAAAAATAAACAAAAAATAACAAGCAAAATGAATAGACGCTTCTCAAAAGAATTGCAAGTGACCGATAAATGCATGAAGAAATGTTCACCATCACTAGACATTAAAGACACGCAAGCTAAAACAATGTCAAGATTAAAATTCACCCCAAAACGAATGATAATCATCAAGAAATTAAACAATAATAAATAGTGGAAAGGCTGCAGTGAAAATTGAACTCTTCTGTATCATTGGTAGGAAAGTAAATTGTAGTACACCTACTATGGAACCCAGTATGGATATTCCCTGAAAAATTAAAACTAGAGAGTCATTTGATCCAACTATTTTCCTTCTAGATATCTTCTCAAAAGTTGAAAGCATCGGACTTCCGGGAAGATGGCAACCAGGTGAGCGGCAGAGGGAAACTCTCCCAGAGACCAATCCTTTGCGCGCGGGTGCCCGGTCTGTGGATGCAAAATTCCAACTGATCGTGTTGCTCTCCGCGGCCTGAGCATTAAAGGGCCGGCTGGATAAGCCGCACAGCGAGAAGTGGGCGGATCCTGAGAGCTAGGCACCCGAGGAATCGGCGCTGCGCTTGGGCCACAGTTCGGCTCAATCCGCGTACAGCAGAGAGAGCGATTGCGGCAGGACGGGCCCTTCCAGCTCCTGAACCCGATCGGCTCGGAGGCGGCTGTAACCAGGATTTGTTGGAGGCGGTGGAACAGAGTAAACTCAGAGAACGCGCTACTGGGGCAGATTGTGCCAACCTGGGCAGCAGTCCAGGATCCCGCTCAGAGCCCCGCCCCCGCAGCCGGTGCCGCGAGAACTGTGGCAGCTGCGGTCAGCAGGATTTCTGAGTCGAGAAGAAGCTCGATCCAGGGAGAGACATCTGAACGGCATTCCTGTCTGCACGATCCCAGGGTGAGTTGATTGGGCACCCTGACCGGTTTTTCCTGAGTTGGGAAGAAGCTCTGCCCAGCGAGGGACAACCAAACAGCTTTACTGACTGCAGGATCCCCCGGGTCAGAAGAGCTAGCTAGGGGCCCCAACAGGATTTGTGAGGGGGGAAGGAGCTCCACCCAGGGAGGAACACCTGAGTGGCCTGGCTGCAAGATCCCTGGGACGGCGAGCTGTGTATGTGCCCCAGCCAGGTCTCGGGGTAGAGAGTAGAAGCGGAAGTCTCAGCAGGCAGCTTAAGGGACATTCTCCCAAAGAGAAGGAATCATTGGAGCAGCATCTGCAGCAGACCTTTGCCTGCTGAACTGCCTGGGGAATTTATAGCTCCACATTCTGAATCTGATAACCAAAAATGGGAAAACAGAGGAACAAAACGCGGTCTCAAAACTCAACCCCACCCAGAACAAGTTTTGAATGCGAGGATACAGGGGAACCAGGAAGCCACATACCTGCAAGTTATGAAACGATTGCATCTGAAATGAAACAACTCAAACAGGCCATAAAAGAGCTTAAAGCAGAAATAAGCCACATACCTGCACTGATCTCTCAGACAAAAAACGAGCTGAAAACAATGATGGAAGAAATGTTCCATACACATAGAGAAGAAATAGACAAAAGACTAGAAGAAAATAGGAAACAAATGGAAACATTACAAGAGCAATTTAGGAATAAATTACCAAGAATGAAACAGGTCCAAAGAGAATGCCAGGATTTGAAAACTTACGTTGAAAGCATGCAAAACCGTTTAAATGAAACCGAAGATAGAATTTCAGAACTTGAAGACAGCATGGCAGCTTATGAGCGTGAAAGGAAGAATCTCATAATATCATCAAAGACACAAGAAAAGTCAATCCAACAGCTGCAAGATGAGGCAAACCGTAACAATATTCGAGTTATAGGAGTGTGTGAAACAGCAGGAGATCTCACAAACGATATAAAAAGAATATTTGCTGAAATAACAGCAGAAAATTTCCCAAACAAGGTAAAAGATACTGAAGTTCAGTTAATCGAGGGATATAGAACCCCAATGATCCATAACCTAAAGAAAAAACACACACAGGCATTTAATAGTCAAGATCCCAGATATCCAGCAAAAGAACACAATATTAAAAGCTGCTAGAGAAATGAAACAGATCACATATAAAGGAAAGCCCATCAGAATCACAGCAGACTTCTCAACGGAAACCATGAAATCAAGAAGAGCTTGGAGCGAGATATTACAGATTCTGAGACAAAACAACTTCCAACCCAGACTGATGTATTCTGCAAAATTATCCCTCAAATTCAATGGAGAAATAAACTATTTCCACGACAAAGAACAACTGAAGAACTTCATGAGTGCCAAACCAGCATTGGAAAAAGCACTAAAAGATATTCTAGACAGAGAAAAAGGAGACCACAATCCCAAGAACAGCGATAGAAATAACTCCCTAAACAGAACAAGTAATTAAACAGTCAGCAAAAGAAGGAAAACTTCAAGTAAATAACATGACTAGAATAAGCCAACAT